>JAPYYZ010000010.1:0-39600 GCA_030522705.1 Eretmocerus eremicus | reverse complement strand
TTCTCGACTTTGAAACAATTTGCGCAAGTTGAAAAAGGATTTTAAGAATTTTTTCTCAAATTGCACCTTATTCCGCTGAATTTGCTCTAATTTGCCATACTTTTTGTTTAGGGGGCCAAAAAAATGCATGTAGCCAATTCATCACCCGATGAAGATTGCGATTTAACGGGTTCATGAATCATAATGAGACGCGATTTCGCGACAGAAGTGTCCCGAAACAAAAAGATGCGATCTGAACGAGAGCGTGGGAAAGAATTTAATAAACACAGCAAGCAAAGAGGGTTTTGGTTTTAGAAGGTGATAATCTGGTTAGAGATCAATTTCCAAATAGATCTTGATGAGTATCATTGAAGGCTTTCTATCATTTCCGCCATCAGCAGTGCATTTCTTCGTCTGCGAACAAAATTTGATGCAACTCATTCGAGTAAATGGTATCCTGTTACAATAAAAGTACCGGGTGGGTCAAGGTCTTATGCTTTTCATTCCCTCGGTCAATTATGATTTCATCAGTGACACAGCTGTCATACTGATCCATCACAAGATCATTTTCATTGGGCTTGAGCGGGCTTGAAAAGCACGGACTCATAAGATAAATGTTTGGTTTCATTACATTCCGCGGTCGATACCTCTTCAATTCCGAATTCATGATATCGATTAAATCCCAATCTTCAAATTCATTTGATATTCGTCATGTAAAACGCAAATTGTCATGGCGGAATCCTTGATGTGATATCGGTCTTGATCTAAGCATCTTCACAGAGAGGTGAGACAAAACCTTCGAACAGTGAGACAAGTAAGATGGAATATGAATATAGAAAGCCGTGAATGAACATCAAGCTATTTTCGTGATAATACAAATACACAAAATCGTTGATGTTTTGATTTTGTTACAGCACGATGATGAATAACAAACACTTTCAGATCGAAGCTAGCAGAGGTCCGATCAATTCTCTAGCCAATGTATTTGGCTGGGAATGGATGTATATTATCAGTGTTGACAATTCATGAGAATATAGGTGGTTGAAAAATTTTACAAGACATCCATAAAGGGTGGCAAAAGATAAACAGAGCCTTTCATCGATAATAGGCTCTGAGAAGCGATTTATGGGTGAGTAGAATGATATTGAACCTTTAATGTGCTACACCTCGATTCTTGTTGTTCCAGTAATATTTCGGGAGTTTGCTAGTTGAAAACTCAACTATGATTCATTCGCCTGATTTTTCAATACTCTATCAATAAAGACAGGTTGATGAGTATAAAATGCGTCTCTGGTCAGAACGATCTTTGTTATTATTTCTAACTATATCTTGACTGCGATTCACAGTGAACCAACCAAAAGAAAATAAAATGACAACTTATCTATGTCAAATTTCATCCTTATGACATGAATTCTAGACCTGCCGCATGAGTTACAGGAAGCTGTAAATGAGTGAGAATTATCCAACGACACTAGTTTGTTCACGTACCTTTGATTAAATGGCTGGGTTTGATTTGGGCTCGACAGGCCGTCGGTGGAATTCCTGTTCACATTCGGTTTCACTTTGTTGACTTGCTTAGTCGAATTCATCGTGGTCATCCCCACGGAATTTCGATGATTACGCATAGCTGTAACGAAAGTTGAATAAAATTGAGCACAGATAATTAATAGTTGTAATTTTGGTTAAATATTTGACTATAATAATGTAATACGTCAGTATCCATAACAGTGACTACTTCTGGATCCTCATGAATATTTAGTTAATGTGAACATGTGTACATTAACTTTTGTGAGATCATGGTGTATGCGTTGAGGACACATAATGTTAAATAGCTAGCAGTGAGAGTAATCAAATGGATTGGGGAAACTACTGGCATAGCTTCTATAGCTTGCATAGCCGGCATAGTGGTCGATATTGAAATGCGTCTGCCCGGATCGCAGAAAAACCAAAAGACTTATTGAAATTGATTAGAGAAGTGCGATCAATATGCCCCCCCCCCCTATTTTTGTGTCACGCAAAATTTTTGAATGCTTCCGTATTTTAAGCACATCTTAATTCGGGTTTATTTTAAGACCTTCAAAATGAGCTAAGGTACGTCGAATTTTGGCGACACGAAACTGACTTATTGCAGATTTACGGAAAGATGCGTTTTTTCGCGGCCACGAGAGGGTGCGCTCGATTTGTCCACATGTCCCTCTTCTGAATCTGCTTTCCCCCATTCAAAATTTATCCAGTAGATTCAGGATGTTTGGAAGGGTACAGAAGATGTTGTAAAATGTGTCAAGGTACATTCCGTTTGAATGTCTGAGAGCCGGTATACAATATTCGCCCATGTATAAGAAGCACCCACCGATAAGACACTTCTTTTTTTTCAAAGGAAAAATAGGAAAATAATAAGAATCTGTAGAGAGGATGTAAGCCTGTTTTGGAGTACTCAAAACTGATTTTTTGGTGCGTCTTCTACATAGACAAATGCGGTATCGCGATTTCATGAAAAATCAATGTCCTTTTATGGACAAGGAATATGGAGACAAATTAGGTTCACTGCACTTTTTTCAGTACTAATTGTGAGCTTATAAAATCGGTCCAAAGTCGAGTTTTGCAATTTCGAAAAGCATTTTAAAAATGAAGAGAAGACAAAGAGAATGAGTTAAATTACATCAAGATTGGTTGCCTCAATTTTTTTTTGGCGTGACTTCTACTGGACAAGAAAAACAAAGTCAGAAGTGGCAAAACTCGAGTTCTTCGTTCTAAAAAATACGTGAATTATTTCGGATCGATCCGAATCACTCATTTCATCATCTTTTATCATTAGAATTACGGTAAAAATTTGCGAAAAGGTTTGCGAGTTCGCGTAACAGAGATCTTGAATGGGGAAAAATTAGGTACAGGAGTCAAATAAGGCAGTGATTGGATTTCATCTCCATTATTTCTAATTTACTACCCCACCCGAGGCTTAACATTGAACTATAAAGGTCTTAGGATGCCTCTCAAACACCAACAATAAACCGCATTCGCAGAAGGCTCATTTGAGACTCAAATATATCCACGAATTTTTAATTGGGCTTTCTTGCTTGAACACCTCGAACAAAACGTCGCAGACCCCCTGCGGGGAATTGTTAGACGATACACCAACATCATTTTGTATACATCTCCATAAAACCTTTCCGCGTATTAGATCTGGATGAGTCCGCGAATATCATGTGATTTTGGCAAGTTACATGCTAGCGGTTCTATGAACATGCTCCGTGAGGTATCGTTTACTTTTGACGGTTGATGTAGATCACCACTGGATAGTTCATGAACGTCATGATCTCATTGACAATACGTTGAGCATATCATTCAAGAATAAAAGGATTGTATAAGCAATCATAACAGCTAGATGTTTGCCCAAGTTTCGTTCAACACTACAACACCGACAAGATAATAACATGAACTCACCATTAGAGTCTTCGCGGTCCCGGCTGATCTCACCTACAAAATGAACATATTTTAGAATAAGGTACACGTAAGTATTGTGCAGTCAGATACCTAAAATTCAAAGATTGGACTGATTGAAAAGGTTTTATATTGAAGCATTCTGTGCCAGGGAATTCGAGCAAAAATTTGCCGAGAAAAAGTCTATTAGCATTAAATGTAAATCTTTCTTCGACAAGACTGAGACGTGCTTCTATTCAACATGAGAAATTTTGCAAATTGTCGAAACTTTTTTCTGATTGAATCTATGCATCTTGACTTAGCGATCCATAAAAATAGACTCCGGCAAAAATAGAAACCAATTCAATCAGAGAGCAATCATGAATAATATTTGTTTAAAAAAATATTAGAAAACGACGTATATAAATCCATATATAGAGACGTTGATTCCATACATAATTTCCACATTAACATCGATAAAAGTAGAACTTTTGCCACACAACAAGACTCCCCCCGTACTGCGCAATGCTTCATACATATTGTGTCACAATGTGTTAAAGTGTGTTTGTTTCTCGTCGACCTACAGTCCCCCATGCTTACAGCTTATATTCTCGCAATTATCTGATGAGGGTGGATGTAATGCACGCCTCGTTTTCCAGCCAACGAAGAAATTACTCCCAAAGGAGTATTAAATTCTTTCACAGAGACAAAAATCGTTACCGCCATCTGGGTCACAGCAAGTGTTTGTGAAATTTTCGCTCACAAACTGTTACCAACAGTCTTCTCTACTTCTGAAAATCATCTTTTGAGGAATTGATTATGCTTAATTTGATGACGGTAACGCTACAGTGAAAGTAAATGGATTGCTAGTATTAAAGAAGAAGAAGAATTCTCGATTCAATAATAAGGAAGAAACTAATGGAAATAACATTGAGTTGGTTATACTTCTAACTACTTTAAAATCTGGATTTTGTGTAACAATTTTGTCAATATCATAAAATAATGGAGCATGCGACAGTATCGGGGAATTAATTATCAATCATCCCATTTATGACTTTTTATTCAATGCTTATACTCTAATGAATTTGTTCAATTTGAATGAGAATGATTCAAAATTACTTTCAACATTACAATTAATTTTGGTAGGCACTAGTTTCTATAACAGGAGTTAATTGAATTCAGAAATAATATATTATATATATTCTTAAGATAATGAACGTAACTGCTACATCTACGGCTATAAAAAATAAATACAGTCTACGTTCAATTAGAATCAAAAATAATTTGTTGATCTATTGTAAAAACCGAGGTCAACTATGTTGAATGGCATGCAAAGGCAACTAAAACTGATACTTCGTTAAAGAAAGACTAAAGGTAAGCTCCACAAAAACATGATGGTGCTTTTGCTGGTCGCAGAATGGCGAAGAAGCTATTCTAAATCTTATTTTTTATACTTGTGATACGTGAGGGAAATTCTTGGGACACCCTCAGATAAATATTAGATATTTATGCGCGTAATGCGTCATTAACGTAATATTTTTTGATATTTTAGAATGAAGGATGAAATACTACGTCGGAAGTTACTAAGACTTTAAAAAGTGAGTATATCGTCATCTTTACATCGAAGATAGCGCAGTGGAAATAAGCATGACAAATAATAAGTAATACTTTAAGAAACTCACAACACAGTGTACATTTATAGCACTCTGGCCTAAAAATTACAAATTTGAAGTTGATTTTTAAGTAATCGTACTGCAATATATTGTTCAAAAGCACGGATAGATAGTTTTTGTACGGAGTGCTTGTAGCACTTATTTTGCTTGTGTCACAAATCCTTCGTATGAAATCACGTATCCACGGCACCACAAAATACTAGTTAATAATTTGATAAGAAGAAGTGATTTAATCAGTTTTGGAAAAGATTCCGATACTTTATCTATTGTATTTTCATATCGTGAATATTGGGGGCTTTCTCGGTCTCAAATAAATAACAACCAATCGTGAAAATCACGAAAATTGTAACGCTTATTTAATTTCATGGGGGAAATCTCTATTCCAAATAGAAACAATTTGAATGAATAAAATATTTTTAAAAGTAATCCATCGAATTGTGTGGCCCCTGCCAACTAACAAAAAAAAAGGAAAGAAAAACTTTCCAAATCACAAACCAAACAGTGAGAAAGCATCTGCGCTTGGCATTATAAACTGGTGCTGCTTCGTACATTGAAAATCAAGCATAGATAGAATGAAAAACAAGTTGCGAGACTGTATAGCATGGTTTGACTGAGGTGTCACTGTACCTCTGACGTGAACCATCTTGGGCAGTTCTGGCGGGGTGAATGTGGGGGGAGGATGGTGATCGTCTGTAACAAATTACTACACATGTTAGCTACCTTGCCTAATTCCTTCATTATCTAGATCACATATTATTGTGTGCTTTGCAATATAAAAATGAATTCTATATCATCTATTGTCACTCCACCGTTCGGATGATATAAATTGTTTCCAGTTCTATGAGAGCTTATTTTCGAATTTTTATCTCGTTAGTATCGTTTGGAATTCGCCATAACTCAACCGAATTCAAGAATCATCACTTGAGGCACATCACAAGTATGCTACATACGTGATTCTTGTCGGGATAATCACGAGAATTGATCCTCCGACAGCCAAAAATTCACAAAGTTCTCATTTGCAATAACTAGCTCAAGCCAAAGAATTATTGACAGGCAATGCTCATCTATAAAGTCGAGAACGATTTTTTTCATCAAACATTTGAATCGAAAAAGATTTTTGATCTAAAGTATCGCACCATCAGAAAAGTGGAGGACGCATATACTCGAACATGAACTATTTAGAAATCACAAAAAATGTATCTATTATAAGATGCAATCTCAACTCGTGCGTAGTTTCACATTTGCAAGACTTACTCAGAGTCTCACATTCGCAACATAAGAGACTCTGTGGGATGTATATTTGACTGAATTCTTATTCGTACGAAGCAGATTTGCATACCGTGCTATTTGAATAAATATGGACATGCAGCATGCACGAAGGGTGTCCATCGAGTGCGCCAATCGAGTGCTGTATAGATTTGAATAATTGCTTCCATTAAGCAGCGCATCATAATCACCAAGTCAATTCTTTCCTTTTTTTATGAGACAACCCAAAATCATTTTTACCGAGTCTCACAACTTTCTAGGCCCACCATCAGTCTCTATTTTGACTGTTGATTATCCTTGGTACAAATATACTCGAATCGTTAGTCACTGCATCAATTTGTGATGATAATTTTTAGAGAAATTTCAAGTGAAAGAGAAATTTCCAAATATCATGCAGAATTTTGGATACTTATTATTTAAGTAAGCTTCTTCCTTTCCTTCCCACCTATCGGTAATTTTTTCTTCATCTTGATGGTGTATTTCATTAGACAATATATCTTATAAAACAAAACTACAGCGTCTCTGTAACATGTGCGTCCGTTCCATTCATCATCAGCCGTGCGACGCACAAGCTGAGGATTGGACATTTGAGCCACATTATTCCATCTTGATCACAATTCATTGACTACTCGTGCTGTGCTGTATTAACACTCATCTCATTGTACTACAAAGGATATTGTATTTTTACATTTTTCGGGGGGAAACCATTCTAATTGAGAAAACGGTGCCAATAATTGAAAAAATTAAAGCACATGCTTGGCAATGAATCGAAATACATTCTAGGAGAACTGCTCGGCTAAGATTTTGCTTTCAACGTATTGAAAAGTGATGATTGGAATCGTAGTGCAGTAAATTGGATGAGAGGGAGAGATAGATAGATAAGTTTCGTAGAAGGTGGAGAGGCAAAAATTTTTGAGAATGAGTAAAGACACTCCCGCAAGGAACTTAGTCTACTGAAAAAGAAAGAGATGATACGTAATGTAGAACTTTTTACTCGTCAGTTTGAAAAAATGGTATTTTGGGATATTTAGTAGAAAATAGTCTAGAAAACACAGTTCCGAAAGTTAGATTAACATATGGAATAGATTGAATACTGAATTCAATTGGGTTTTGACCGTTGCGCGGACAGTCAACTTTAATTCTTATATCAATTGTCTTGCACCCCAGTAATTCCCATTGCTTTCGTCGCAACCACTTCCTCCTAATCTAATATTGGGACTTAGTGATCACAAACACTCAAGCATTAAGTAAGATAGTGAGCCACGGACAACCATTGATTACGTAACAATACGGTAGCTGTGTTATGGTTTTGGAAGCGCAAAAAGCTTTTTTCTCAAATCGTACTGCTCGTCAAAGCTGTGTTCAGCGCCAATTATATGCATTTTAACGTGGATGATTCCCATAACCTTAGGCAAATAACGCTGAGAAACAAGGATTTGGGGTCGGAATAATCCACGAAAGCTACTCAAGTTTGCGTTCCTGTTGTATTTTTCGACATAGGAACCGAGTTCGTGACTCTGGTTTTGCCCCTACGCGTCACTATTTTTTTGAGCGACAAAAAACTGATATCAAGAAAGACATTGTTTTTATTTCAAAGCCCCTTTTTTTATTAATTTCATAAGTAGATTATTCTAGTAGTGCTGTTCCTTGATCAGTCAAAAAATATTCCTGAATACCTAATCCGGTGTATAAAACCACCAGCATCGTGTTCAGCAGGTCAAAATACACTGGATTACGAATATTTTCCGGACCATCAACGAAGAGTGGTTTTTTAAAGAATCCTGACGAGTAGAGAAATCAGTCACGGATTTAGTTTCTACGTTGAGATCTATTAAAAGTAAAGTGGCTTTCATGGCTTATTCCTACCCAAAAATGTTGTTCCTCAGTGTAATACACAGCGTCATCATGATGATGTTACTTTCGTGGCTCCTACGGTCCACTCCGCCAATCTAGATACATGATAAGGTACTAGATGGGATTGACATATTGAATTTGCATTTTTTTTATCCGAGTATACGGCATAAGAATTTGTGAGAGTTCCTCTCTTGGAATGGAAGGTTCCACACTCAGTTACCACATCTATTAGGTTTATTCTCATTGTCGTCATTGTATATACACATGTGAGGTGCCTGGCTTACTCCAAATAATAATTGACTTTTATTTAATGGCATACATACGAAACTTTTTCATATGATACTGATATCAATACCGTGTAAGGATTCACTTGCGGACTTACTTGTGTATGAGAAGTCGTCACCTGCATATGTACAGGGTAGATGAGAACACGAGAAGAGAGCGAAAAGAGGATAGTGAAAGAGACACACAGACACATGAAAAAAGATTATTTTAGTACTTTCAAACTCAAGTAATTCGCGTATAATAGGCTATTAGTCATTATTTGTGTTTGTTTGAGTAGATGAGGTAGGTGACTTTGATTTAGGGAAGTGTTGAAATTAGACTTGTCGATGTCAGTGATGGATGACGTGATGAAAGACAGAGCATGAATGTACAATTCGAAACCTAACTCTTTTCCCTGCTTTATTGCTATGTTATTTTATGAGTGTATGCCTGTTATCTTTGAAATGCGAAGTAAAATGATGAGAAGTATGATGAGTATTTTGAAATTTACAGATGGAGGGTCCTACCTAGGTATTGAATAACCATTTTTGATAGCTCTCTGTATAACTTTCTGGCCAGAGATGAAGACTTTTTTCAGGCTCTGATGGTCAGATTGAGATCAACTTAACCGCATCTTTTTCAAATCTTCATCAGAATTTAATTCATGATTTTCAACTTTTCTCAGCCGAGCACAGTTCTAGATCCGACATGATTTTCGGTTGGCTGTTTCATCGAGATCTTTCTTTCAGCTGGGCATGTTGATTTAATGAAAATATGACTCGACATCACTAACTAAACTATCATACTCATAAAAATCATGTGCTGTAATGCCAATATTTTGTTCATGTACTCAAAAAGTTGAAATTTTTTCGACTGACAACATTTCCACTCATTATTCATGTAGACTAAACTATAGAAAAGTATCAATATTACCGGAAAATGTGTTTGTTACGTATAACACATTAAGTCTGCTCAAACTAAGACCTATATTGATATTGATTTCGTTCACGTCAATCAGTCAGCAATTCTTCAGAATAGACAACAGAAAACAGTCAATGGTCAACATTTATGCATATTTTGTGATACATCATATAAAATGCGAATAGAGAGCGATTCTTCATAGACAAACAGCATATCCAAAATGTCGAATTTATGGACTCAAAGCTCTCTAAATCATCAACATTGATCACTTGAAACTCTTACGTTTATCAGAATATACAGGTACTACGCTTTCCACAACACCCATGTCAAAGAACACAAAATTATGAAATACACGAATCCATCAATACAAATATCCAGGAAAACATCAATCACGAGTTTGAAAACTAAAGAGTGTAAGTTATTCTACTCTGGGTCAAATAATGTTCAGGAACATTGGGTTCATCATTCCATGTCGTGATAAAAATGTTGTCATTTAATACACAGCAAGTAATGTACGAGGATCTGTGGGATCAATTGGTTTGACTCGACAGAAAAAAGACAGATCCACCCTACTGCAACCTATACTTCATTCGCGACCCTTTCCAACCGTATTCATCAGTTTTACTTGTAAACTTGTAACTAAAGTGGCAATGATCATGAGGTGTGTGATGTATTAATGTGGCTCGAGTTTATGCGCAAATGAGTAGGGAAGATTTACACAGAGCTCTAGATCATTCTTTCTATCATTTTAGTAGAGTTAATCAAACAAACTGATTGTTGATAGAATCGTTGAAAGTAGATTACATTCTTTCTATGTAAATTCTCCCAACCTGGCCTTTCAATCAATGTCAGTCCATGAAAGAGCTTGCTATTGAATATTTGTGAGTTTAATGGTCCTGAAGTTGAATTCAGTGTATCGGAGTTCTAAATAGTATGTCACCGAGAAACATAAGAAACTTTGGGGATACCAAAATATCTTGAAATTTTCATACTCGATCTGAGAGCAAGATTGTAGTTGAAGTCTGGTTCGACCTTTACAAGATCACTTGTAGACTGTATGGACGAAGATTCATATATTTTGTCAAGAAATTTTCTCTGTGGGTCCGTTCGTCTCCCTTATGAGAAAGGATCGGATAGTCTTGTGACAACTAGACTTTTACATTTATTCGTATCTATATATTCCAAAGAAAATGTGCATGATCGAAAATTCAATTGGACCAACAACTGTGGAGTCAACCTGAACCAGCTCCTAAAATCAAGTGGATATCATTTCTGGAGTTTTTTTGTATCTTCTGTAATTTTAACATCCTTACGGAATCAGACATTTTTTAGGCCACCTTTTTGTCATAATTTAGAGGAAAATTCTTGAGAGTAATGCACAATCCTTCATTGACAGACGTTGATATGAAAGGTATATCATATGATTTGTCTAAAAACGACGGGAATAGTTTGAACAGACATGAAAAATCATGATTCAAACATGGATGGTCAGGGAAGAGACGAGGAACGATAGTGTAAGGTCGTATTTTGAATAGACAAGTTTGGTCTTCGATCGATATTTTTCTTGATTTGGTCAACTTACAATAAACTTATCTGTCAGATAACAACGAGGTCATTCAGATTTCAACAAGTGCAACCTAATCGATTCAACACGGCAACTACAATAAAAACCATTGGTCTTCCTCTTTTTGTTGTGTTTGAACTCCATCCTACTCACATGAGCTTGGAAATCACTCCGAATCGCACTCAGTTCTGTTGATTTATCTTCCTACAAACGTCAGAGATAAGCCAGGAAAAAATCCGACCCTTCTCCATCGAGTTTGACGAAGAAAATAGACGTCTTGTATACGTGCCCTTGGATACATACCGAAGAAGTGAATACACAACAGTGCTAAAGCTGATTCGAACAATATCTTGGGAAATTCAGAGTCTACTCTTTGACAGCATTCGAAATGATTATAAATAAAGAGGTATTCTAAATTCGATTTAATACAAAGATTCAGTGATCATCAAATTTTGTGATATTATAGGAAGGTACTATTTGAAACATCGCGATTTTACTTGAGAATATTTTGAAACTTCATTGTAGGAGTACCAGGGTAACGAACATTGATTTAAACTATTTTAAATTATGATGGAAAAAAGCCTCCCGATTTCATATGCAATATGGATAGAAGCGACTTGTCTTTTGATTTTCAACGGGAAGGTTTGAATTTGTTCCTCGTAAGTCTGTTCTGATTTTTTGTTTTGGCAAAGCTACGATGAATTTATTCTCACGGATTCATTTTCTCATTACAAGATTGATTCTCGAATTGACTAATAACGTTCTTGAACTGAATTTTGATTGATAACAACAAGTGATGAATTCGCTCAGAATTATATTACAAAATTGATGAGTAGTGCGCTCAGCTTTCACAGCGAGGTAATTAGTTGACATCGCAATAGTGTTGGATTGCTAGTTAGGCACGGGGAACAGTTTATGACACAAGCGCACTGAAATCTTTTTAACAGTACTCCTTGAAAATCACGTCTACAGGGGGGATTTCCATTCCAAGTCCTTTTTACTGATGCTTCAAACAGATAGCTCGATGTGTTTGTACCAGCATATCTTTTGCTAATTTTATTCTTCCCACTGATATTTTTCCCTTCATGACACCTCTGATATCTATATAACTTTTCTCATCTTTGTCAAAACCTACCTTGCATACACGATCATAATACACACAACGACTCACAAATTCGTATACAGGAAATAGCATACCCATGGAACTTACTAGTCAAGTCCGATGTTTTGTTGGATAATTTTGATCTTGCATGAAAAAATCCTTCTAAACACGTCAGATTAGTTCGACGAAACGATATATACGAACTACGTTTTCAATAGAAATGTATTATCTCAACATGGTTGTAAATCACTGATTCTATAGTCATGTAGAGTTCTATTCTAGAGATAGAGTTTTTGGAAGAAACATTTGATATCAAAGATTGACTTCGAGTGTTTCAGGAAAAATTTTGGTTGTATAGAACAAAATCACAATTTCCACCGTATCAAACATAGCAGGAATGTGAAAACATAGTCTTTCAAGATCTTAGCAGCTCATGAAGAGTCTTATAAAATTTGGCTCATCTTCAGTGGATGCCTCTAGATCCCTCGAATGGCCAAATGGCTCATCGATAGATGCAAGTCAATTCTTTAATTGAATTAAAAAGGAATGCTTTCCTTGTTATTTGGCCCAAATCGTGACCCAAGACGAGCTGAGCCAGAAGATCCAACTGCAATGTGATGAATAATCCGATTGACTCCGTGGTGCTCGAAACATAACGATGCAAATTGGGCGTTTACTCCTTTTTAATTGATAAATTGATTAGATTGAGACATGTGATCAAAGTAGTGCTCAAATCTGTGTTCAGTAGATTTATAACCACTAAACGATCGAAGACCATACTTGTTCGAACATTTACGAGGGAACAAATAGGACATCCTCTTTGTGATAATGGTACTGCATGGCTGATTATGAATTAGTTTACTCTCGGGGGATACGTACTTGCTCGTCCAACCATCTGAACAGCCCGAACACCTTTCCGGAATGTAGCCACTACCCGATGGGAGAAGAGATTTACAGCTGTTAGTCTAGGTCAAAAATTTATTTGAGCCCGGGCATTACTGTCTGTATCATAGGTTTGGAATCCTATTGTCCCGAGTCGAGAAGGGGCGCATACATTTATTTCATATGGTGTGCGTAAACTTATCCGCGATTTGCAATGATTATTTAGTTTTCATTTAAATTGATTCATCATCGAATGCAACATAGAGAAAATGATATCTTAAATCTATGGATCAAGCCCTTGAGCACGTAGGGAATGGTGTTTTAGATGAATTGAGTCGTGATAATAACCCCGGGTCGGCCCTCACTTT
This sequence comes from Eretmocerus eremicus, assembly GCA_030522705.1. NCBI lineage: Eukaryota > Metazoa > Arthropoda > Insecta > Hymenoptera > Aphelinidae > Eretmocerus > Eretmocerus eremicus. Next base: position 26,310 of record JAPYYZ010000010.1, on the reverse strand, counting down.
CTAGGGGTATAGTCGGATTCAATAGTTCTGCCATTTCTTCTCTACATTTTATGGTTCCATTTTCTGACTTGCCACGCATATCCCTACCTAATTATTCGCATATCCTATGCAATGTCATGTGCATATGAAACCCCATTTGCCCTTTGGCGAGATAGATGATGATATTTCATCCCTCTGATCTCTCCTACTTATCCTCGGGCTAATCGAGTAATTAGCGTTCCCCCAATCTCCCAATTCATATATTACTGTTATCAATAATGTAAAACTGATACCAGTATAGACATCCTTTATTCCATTAGTGTAAGGCTGATCGGCGCATTCGTCAGCGTCTCGGATTATTACTTTAATGGTAATGTTGAATCATTATTATATGCTTGTGAAACACCGTAGAATAATCAATTCTAAGGTAGTCTCTATTTTGGAGTAGCGAGGATGGAAGCTCTTCCTATTCTCAAAGGCACAAAAGAGGAATGTCTGTTGACTTTATATTAGGGTTAGTATACGAACTATTCACAAAATACTTTGGTTAGAACTTAATCACTCGAGTTGGCTTCGCAAGTTAATAATGATCACAATGTCAACCCTCAAAAAGGGTTAGTGGGAGTCAACGCTGAGTATTCGAGAAAAAACCACAACAATCGTTGACGAAGAACTCTCATCAGAGGAGTTTCGCATCCTGTACGTACCGCAGAAAACTACCGAAGACAGTGGAGCTTGTACTAGATGCGTCAAACAAACTGAAAAGTAGTAATTGACTTTTTTATGATATTGAAAATATGAAGAACGATACAGAATGAAGAAATAATAATCATTGTGAGTTATCACACGCTTGTGACAATATTACGAATAAAAATCACGAATATATGACCAAAACATGCTGACAATACGTGGAGTTCTTGAAATGCATTTGAACGCCGTTGCCAACCACCACCAAAACTCTTGTAGAATATCTTTTCAGGGTCCTGGAGGATTATCTTCTGACTCAAGTCAAAATTGTCACTGGTGCTATTTTTGAGGAAAGTTGAAAAAGGTTCTTTCTGTCCTTTTTGCAATCTATTTCTTCATAACTCAAGATTTAACTTTATCGAATAACGTTTTGAATAACTTCATATATATATATTTAGATATCCTTATGGTTCATCCCGTAGAAAATAAAGTACTTATCTCACCCGAGAACCTTCATCCCAGATTGATATTTTTCCACTTTCTCCTCTTGTTCCATCTCCATAATTAAAGGAAGGCTAGTTCAACTGATAAATGTGCAGAGTAAGTTGCTGTGAATCCACAAACATTGCAAAGGAAAGATCCTCATACTCATTCTTATGCAACGCATCTCCATTGTGATACCCATTGGTGACTGTTTGTTCTCGATTCATGAAATTTCCCAATAAGGCCATACTATCGCGACTATGATGTCTCACTAATCGGTTTGAAACAATGAAATCTGTGTAACATTCATCTTTGTTATTCGTGACAAATAGTTTATGTGCCGTCTCTTCTAATGCGAAGGTCGAATGGAATAAGGTGTTCATTCTGTATTCTAAAGGTATCCTCTATACGTAAAATATCCATGTGTCATACTGGCATGAGCCCACACTCGGTGGACAGATCGTTCATTCTCAGAATCAGGAAGGGGTGCGTTATGTAAGGGAAAACGTTGAAAACTTTCTGGGGTATTCTTGAATATGATAATAACGGCTCATTCTACAATGATAAATATAGACATCTTTTTTGTGCTTTCTTGATGGGGGGGAGGGGGGGGGGTTCAAGAAAAAGCTACTGTCCATATTCATCACAAAATGTATACTTCTCGAGTTATGAAGGAACAAATAGCGAAAAGAGCCAAGAATATTTCTTCTTCAACTTTCCTCGGAAACGGCTCAAGTGGCGATTTTGATGTCAGTCAGAAAATGGTCCTCCGAGGCCTTGGAAACATCCTACAAGAGTTTTGGTGGTGGTCGACAACGAAACTTGAACATATTTTAAGACTACGGTCAATATTCGTCAGTATGGTCACTTCGATTACGTTTTTTGGGCTCCCGATATGAAACTGACAATGAGAGGAAAGTTTTTAACGAACTAACCAAACAAGTACCAATAATATAGAGATCAGTTGTACATAATATTGAAAATATCAAATTTATAGAGCTCAACTGAAATTTCTGAAGGACTGTGAGGAACCGGCATCGCAGAAGGACTGCGAGGTAACCTTTATAAATCAAGAATATGTTCACATTATGTAGCTGAATAACTCTGAGAAAGGGTTGATAGAGCTTGATAGAGAAAAAAACATTGAAAATTCTTGAGTAGACTGAATCTATTTCTTATGTGAAAACGAGTGGCTTCCTGACATCTTCAACAATGAGACATAATAGTTAATTAGTTTCATTTTACTTGAAACCAATATCAATTGCCTGAGGAGGAATCGATTGCAACGGTAACTACGAATTAGAGTGTTTTTGGTTGAACACGAGTGATAAGAACATTCTATCGCTAGCACGAATCCGATTATAAATGAGGATGCTACAAGGAGAGATTCACTCTGGAGTTACCTGTACACGTTGATTCAAATCTTTTTCAAGTTGATGATATCCTCACCTCAGAATCTATTGTTTTTCGACCTATGTAGATTTAAGAAGTTCTATTGCTCAAGATCAAAATATTCCGCGAAATGGATTTGACATGAACTCTTATCCTTTTTTTTGTATTCGTATAATTATTATTATTTTTCATTCAGCAAAATAATTGGATTCTAAAGAGTCATCGAATAAAACGTAATTGATCTGAGGCTGATTGAGTTTCGTTCAATACAGTTGAAATTATTTCTGGATGCAGTTATTCCCAAGAATTGAGATAAGTTGAGATTCAAGTAAAATTTTCTCGTCAAAATTCTTTGTTGTTTAAGGAAAATCTAAAATCAAACCTTACAATGTCTCCATAGAGCTCCAACAAAATTGTGGCAAGTTGAAGATTTGTATGATTAACTCAATGGAAGACTTATTTCATTGCTAACACAGCAATAATACAAAGATGTTCAAGCTTGGTAAAACAATAGTCTTTTACGATTGTTTCGCCATTTATATGAACTAGCTTCTATCAATAGGGGGGATTTGATTGATGGAGGAATCATTGATTCTTATGGTGAAATCCAAACTTCTCAATCACTCCTCATCCAGTTTTCAGAACCCTTGAGAAACTTAATCGGGAGCAATGGCCAGATATTGCCGCGATTTTCCTAGTTATTCGCATTGGCAGGGAGCTTTCATGTTACAATTGTTGATGGGTAATAGAGTATTTTCTAAGTGACTAAAAAGTTGTCAAATGCTGGTAACAAGGAATTCTTGGTTGAGATGGAAAAATTCACCAAACAGAAGGAGAAGAATCATCACATGATCAACAATTTGGGAATGTACTCCATCGCATTATGTTGAGAATTGTCATGAAAGCGAAATACTTGACGCTTTCAAACAGTGGCGGATCTAGAAGGAGGGGTGATGTGCCCCCCCCCCACAAACTTGAATTTTGCATGGACTCTAGCGCGGGCAAAATTTCGGACAGTTTGCCACTTTTAGACCAAAATCTCCCCAACAAAATTGGCTCTTCCCAAAATCGATCTATGCATCCGCCTCTGCTTTCAAATCATGTTCTAATCAATTTGCAAAGCTTCTAAACTCCAAGTACAAATAGATGAATAAATCAACATCGGTACATCCATAAGTATATTCAGTTACTTTTGCAGTAGTCAACTGATCTGATTAGCAATAAAAGAACATATTCATATCTATAGCAAAAAATATAGGAGTTTGAATCGTGGGACCAAACACTGATTTCTTGAAAATATAACGTAATAGGCTGATATTTCACGATACATTTATACCTTATTTGCCGTGCGTGAATAATAAGACACATCGATCATTTTGGTACTGCAAAGCCGTTGCACAACGATTTTCCATCAATTGCTCATTTAGTTCATGAATTGAAAAGAGTGACATGTGATACAAAAACATGTGTTTGAATGCATTTCAAAAATATTGCTGAACAGTTGCAGAGTGAACCCATCAAATTGTAATTTTGACAAAAAATAGAAACAATAAACATAGAATCTGATCACAATAGTTCGTAGAAGCAACTCTGACGCTGCATCGTGGTGATAATCACAAGCTTCCAATGTCCAGCAGCTCGACGAAAAAGCTTTTCCAATGATAACACCATGTGCACACATTGGATCGGGATAAGGTTTGATTCTATTCACCAGAAAGCTCTCGAGTAATGAGGGATGAATAGTTGAGGCTATGAGCCAACGTTATATTGAGTTGGAAAGAATGATATTCGTAGTCAACTTCAACACAAGTATTTACTTTTACCTGAAGTCAGAAAATATTCAATATTCTGACTCCGGCCTTAATAATTAGCACTTATTTTTTAGAGAAACTTGATATTCGACCTAGTATCTCGAAGTCTTTTTGGAGTGATAGAATCTGGTTAGGATTTCTCAGGAAATTGAAAAGAGTCGTGAAAAAACACCAATATTCAAATTTTGAACCAAAATTGTATCTCGGACTGAATATGAGAGAAAACGTCTTGCCATCGTAGGATGTTACGCAGAATCTTTGAGAATCTTTATAGCTACCTACGTGGAAAACGCGTTTTTTCGGCCACCTACGCTTGCGCGTAAATGCAGAAAAAACGTGTTTCCACGTAGGTTAGCTATAAAATAGTATATCTCATCCTATGCGTAGAACCCGTTTTTTCAGGCAAAAACGGGTTTTCCGCATAGGATGATATAATCTACTATTATCGTCGATTAGCGTTGAAGAGGATAGTTGTAGATATTGTCGTTAAAAGCATCTCTATTTGGCGTCCTGACTTTTAGATATCACTATGGCAGTATCATGATTTAACCTGATTCATTTTTTAGGAAATTCGCGAGAAAACTTGCATTGTGGCGGACGAAAAGGAGCCGACTTGATGTGATTCTAGTGTTTGAGAATAGATCCCAATCGTTAGTAGCTATTGACTCAGATGATGTGTAATTGGAAAGAGGCACAGGAAGTGATTTTTGGCATACAAAAGCAAAAAAAACTGGAAAAGAGCATACCATCTAGGTATCTCTGGAAAACGTTCATCCTCACCATACCAGTCTGCATCATCATCATACCTACATCTGCAAGAATTTATCGATAAACGAAGACCTTATAAACTTTTCGGTATGTGAGAATCAAAACTCCAAGGTCTCGCATAATAAAGGCAGAGTTCTTTCGGATCACTTTTTGCATTCATTATTTCGTGGTTTGAGCCAAATAGGGTGATGTACTACATCTCACTGGAGATCAAAAAGATTTCAAAAAAAGATATGGGCCTGAAAATTTTCTTGTTGAATTTTGACGTTAGTATCATGTGAACTGACCGAATTTATCCTTATCTAGCGTAGAATCAAAAATTTTTCCACATATTTCTCATCTCTCCTTCGTATGAAGATCTTCCATCAAAATCCTTCCGATGCATCCTCGCAACCATGCGAGGCTCGGAGGGTACGCATGTCGAAGTGGAGTGATCCATTTCGATATGTGTCAGATCCAGCAAATTATCTGAGGAAAAAATCGGCAAAATAGCCGATATAAGTTGACTCGCACAGGGCGATCATATGTGTTTCATGATTCGAATTCATCCTTATTGAATTCTCCACCTGGTTTTCTTTTTGCCAGAAATTAAATAGAATCACATTCATGAATATCTTCATCAAGAAAAATACATGTATAAGACATAGTTCTCAACTTCATTTTGAACTAGATGTAGTTATTCGAGCTATTCATCCTTTTGAAATTTATTATGTATGGTGGCTGTATCATAGATTGAATTTAATTGCTTCAATTCTTTCTATGAACCAACGAACTTTGTTCAAATTCAGAGATTCATCGGCTGGTTTTTGATGGGAAGTTTTCAAGGTAAGGAATACATTAGAAATTGATTGTCTTGACTCTGGTCAGTGTGACATTCCGTCCCTGGTGCGATGTGCGAATCATTATGAAAATTACATGTCAAAGAATTCGCGAGTGTTATGGAAAGCCTGTGATACTCGAATGATTGGTGTCGGGAAGAAACCATGTACAAAAAGCCGCATGACCTATCGCTGATGAGTTCAGTTGTAAATGGTGGGACGAAATGCTACTCGTGTTGAAACCAGCCGAATCATCTTCTCATAGTTTTCTCATCTCTAAAAACTTTCGATGCATCTTCGGATTTGGATGTAGCTTAAAGATTATCGAGAAAAACCAAATATTGGAATCATTGTCTAATTCTCGGCAAGCGTACAACATCGATCGAGTCCTTAATCGGCAAGAATTTAGTGTAAAACTTAATATTGTCAGGTATACGATGCAATAAGATTTCGAAAGATTTATTTTTAGAGCGAATGGGAATCATGCTTACCATTTTTGTTCAGAAAGAGTTTCCTCAGAAATATGCAAAGTAGTTTCGTGGGAGTTTTCAACCTGGACTTCGTATGGGTGTTCCTTTCGCGAAAAAATGTATTGAGAGAGCGAACTTTCATTTCACATTCAGAATGATCAGATAGACTCGCTTTATTAATATACGGATGGCCGTCTCACTTTGATACTGTAATCAACGGTCATGAGGATATTGATTATCATTTTCAATTCACTCGCTCTGATGAATGAAGGCAAGATGCAGGTGTGGAATTATTTCCAATAAAGGTTATTTGAGAAGAACAGTGGATCTAAATTTGACCACCCCCTGAGATATTATTCCGAGTGGAAGGTGAACTGTAAATTTTCATTCTTGGAACTCTTAACCGACTCCTCGAAGAAGAATTCGTAATCAGCAAAATCAGCTGGATCAATTCGGATTCATAGTGGAATTTTCCCACAATATTGCAAGAGTGATAAAATGAAACAATTTCCTATGCTATCCCTAATAACATTGACATGAAATAGTCACAAAGAAAAGAGATGATGATCTGAAAGTATACCATGGAACTCGGTTATAACAAAACCTCGGCTATAACCAACTAACTTCAATGATTTGGTTTGTTCTTATGCCGAAACAATGAAACTAACCGAATTGACTATAATTAACACCTCGGTCATACCGAACAAGAAGCCGGGTGAATTTTAAATCTCGGACTCGCTTATAACGAAAACTATCACTCTAGATTTGGCCATTCGATAAATGAACAAACCCTTACGTGATGGAAGTCGGCACAGCTTTATCACCCGAAATGGATAATAAGAAGCGCGAAAAGCCTTCACAAAAAATGATAGTGTTAAGATCATCCGAGCTTTTGAGTGAGGCTGAAAAATCCTGAACTCTTTTAAATGTTTCGCGTGAGTGCTACAACATTGTTTACTATTTGAAAGGACAAGAAATAGATCTCGGGTAGTTTTTAAAAAGGTAATTACAATGTAAAGAAGTATTTCCTATCATTGTTGCAAATTGAGAAGTATGGTATTGAGAATCGTGGCCTCAAAAAGGAAGAAGATAAAAGAAACAGTGATTACTGATCATGTGTGATGAAATGATCGGTTGATTTTTAGGAAATTCTATGTTATTTATTCATCGAGTCATGCCTCAAAATGTTCAGAGAGAGGAAAAAATTGATTATTTGAATTCTTTAATGAAATACTTTCCATATTTGTCAGCCTTGGTTATAACGAACACTGGCTATAAGAGGAGTTCAGGATCATAGTGGATTCATTGTGAGTCCATTTTCAGAACTTCACGGATTTTGGCTCGTTGTGATGAAACAACGTATCGAAAACAGATGTAAATGATTTTTTGAGCTAGGAAACATCTAGAAGATGAAAAAAAATTCTCACGTGCAGTCATTTCTTCCATTTGGGAGTTTCAGAGGAGCTTTAAGCCTCATCTTTCACTTTTCAAATATATACTTATTGTTAGTCCACTATACATGATCCTGAACACCTCATATAATGAGTAGTTTCCCATGATCCCGGGAGGTTGGTTTTATAACCGAATTCTACTAAATATATCTAGTAATTCGAACCCATTTTATTAGAAAAATCGTTCCAATTTCTCGTGCAATCAGTAAGAACGCGTGAAGAAGTCGTTCATCTGGAATCTTTCGGCCATTTTCAGAACCAAAGAAATAAGGCCGGAAGAATGGACTCTGAGTAAAAAGAGATGCTAAAAGGTCGGATTTAGCTACGCACCGCTAAATGTATGGTCGATTCTGGAACAAGAGATCAAGTGCAACCCGACCAAAGCGAGAGCTACAAGACCTTGTCCCAAAAGCGCCCATTCCAGCTAGTTGCGTATACTATTCTTCCGCGCAGTAGTCAGAAAAAGATATTGACATAAGCAATCATTCATTAATATTCAACAACCACCGGAATCAGCTGCTTTGGGACTGATCTTGTGCTTGTCAGAATCGTAAAACCAAAAATAGAAAAAAAATATTCGAACTGATTAATCATTCCATGCATTTTACTCCGCAGGAAATAAAAACTGACATTTGAAAGAAAGAGAAAATTGAGAACAGGTCAGAATAGGAAGGACTCTGAGGGGAAATGGAGAACGAATTGCAAGTGCGCGATCTAATTCCATTCAAGAATAAATGTTTTCACTACTTTGATTATGAGAGAAAAAAATTCAAGATGAGGTTTACATGCCTGGGGTTGGTTTGGAACTCTAAATAGTTTGAGTGAAAAGTATTGCATATTCAAAATTGAAATTATTGGGTCAGAGAGGCATTCTATCCTTTTTTGAATTTTTTGTCGGAATCAAAACTCACTGGATACAATCAGTAATGTAAACTGATTATTGCACATATTGATTCTAGTAAGAATATCTAAAAGTGTTGTCCCTAGTAAGAAGAACTTCTCGGCACAAAATTCAAGACCTCAAATCTCGTGGAATACATTGAAAACATTGAAAAAATTCGAAAGTCTACGAGAAACAAATCTAATTTAGAGTTCGCAGACCGCTCTCAATCTATGCAACACCACAAGAGTAATGACGTTTCATCCTCCTCTTGGAAAAAATGTCAATATTGCAAAGCCGAAAAATGTTTTAATAAAATCTCTCCACCTGCAGGCACAAGGAGAGATATTTTTATTTAGATCTAACGAAGTAATGAATCTTTATTTCTGACAACACCTCAAATAAACTTCGTTATGTCGCATACCCGCATGTATCAAGTGAAATGCAGTACGTTGTTCATAACTCAACTCTAACCAAACTGATTTGCGTCGAACAATTTCGAATCAGAGAATCTGATGAGTTGGAGTAGCCGAATCTCTTCTGTGGCTGATCAGAAACCATTCCATTCAGTTCAGCTGGTTCTTCAATAAATGTATATCCCCTGGTCAACACTCGAATTCGCCGAACTCTACTGAATGACAGTATTCGATTGTCTGAAAGTCACCATCCAACTGACTGATTCAAAAATATTTAGCGAGTCCAAGTGTTTACTCATTTTCAAAGCTACATTGAAAGTAGATCAAAATACATATCCCAAGATCTGGTGTTTCAAGATACACTTTGTTCATGAAATTTTAGTTAAAAATAAAGAAGTCTTCAGTCCCCCTATGTATTTTGTAACTTAGAATCATTGACTGATTGAGGGGCTAGAAAACTGAAAGTGAGTCGGAGTGGAGAGACCAATGATCTACGCTAACGCTAATAATTATCAAAGAAAAACAACCCGATTGTTATCTTTTAGAATCTGGATCCTCTTTTGAGAGCACTATGGCGAATCATAATCACGCCTCGAGCATACGAAAGGATGAAACGTCATTTCCGAGTCTGTTTTACTTCATTACATCTCGACTGTTCCAAAATTTGGTGATTTAAGAAGTAAAGGTGAGAATGTCAATGTGATTCAAGTATCTACGAGAACTTATGGGGTACATATTGTGAAAATAGGTAATTGACGCTATTGCAGTTCTCCAAACCTTGCACTCATGAATGCAAAATCATATATATGAAGACTATGATGGAAGAAGAGAATCTAAAACTACATAGTGATTTGAGCAGAACGTTCCAAAACTGCAAACAGTGTCCACTAGAGAGTAAGAACAAGAGCAAGGTAGAAAGAGACAATTAGAAGAAGAGATAAGATTTCACGAGAGGATGGCGCGGAAGAATCGCTTCAAATGAGCAAACAAATATATTATCGAGGATTAAAAATCATCAAAAATTATTTCTGGAAATAATGTGAGCGATCTCAACGACACTCAGAATTTCTCGTACGAAGAAAATAAAGAATATGAGAGAAATATTAATGAGGATTCCATAGAATGGCGAGACAAATCATTATCTGGAAGATAACAGTGGCTCGGTAACTCAATGGTCGAATAAGAATTCCGAGGAGGATAGATAGTTGAGGCTACAAGACAGAGAAGAAAGTGAGGTTTTATGAGAGAAAAGTCCAAGCGAGCGAGAGACAGACTTTACCTAGGTCCCGGCCCCAGGAGCGCTGCTGCTGCCCCACTAAATCAATATATCATGGTAATTTTGTCACAAAAATATCTTTTTTTTTTTTGACGATGTTTCCTCGATTTCATAACCCGGAAGCCACTAATATTATTCTTTCAGTAAACTGCTGAACCTAACAATTATGTGGGGAGTGAGTGGTTTTATTCTTGATTTGCGTAAAGAATCTTACGTTCTGTGACTTATCTACTCAAATCGCTGTAAGATACTTTCCATATTGATTTTCCAGGATTAATTCAAAAACTACTTTTAAAGTACTAAGTAAAAATTGCTAAAGATGTTGTCGATTGTTTTCAGTATTCATTAAAATAATTAAGTTATCATCAAGCGCGGAAATCATTACGTGGTATTCAGCGATATCAATATCTATACTTATCGTGAGAATTCCTCACAGAAATTGGCATCTGTATGAGACACACATGACATTCGTGGGAACTTACATTGAGAACATACATCCCGTGACCGTATACCCATTATGCGCTCAAATTTTCAAGCACATAAAATTGTTATTGATCGTATTTCGAATAGTTTTCGAACCACTCGAATAATCCACACATGTATTTTGCAAGAGTAAAGTTGGATTACTTACAATTTTTACATTTGCACTTCTTGATCAGGGTTTCATCCTTGATATCTTCGTGGCAGGCTTTGCAGTAGAACCATGCTCTGCGAAAAAAAAATACTTCAGCAATGATAGGTAATAGAATGATAGAGATGGTACATTCATTTTCCCTCGCACTGGAAGGATCTAAGATAACTATTCAAGCCATTGATGCCTAACATTTTTGCAATGTCACAACAGCCAACAGAGCTTCATGCTTCAATAAATTGGATCTCCTCCAGGTCATCTTGTTTGCAATCCATACTTCATTATAAAATTTTTGTGGAAATTGCAATCCATACCACATTATAAAATGTTTGAGGAGAGCGAGAGGATTAATTACAAGGCTTGAGCTCAAGTCGGCTTTTGAAAATACTTTTGGGCATGGGTGGCTTCTGGAGTTGTGAAATAATGGTAATTTTTGTGGATCATTCAAACAAAGGTTTATTGCTTTCACCTTAGTTTAGCCCATCAATAATACATGGGCCTCATGAGGGCTATGGAATTGATTTCAAATTTTCAATTTATGCAAGAATTATCACAATAATGAATTCAAATAGTTACCGTGTATGAGATCACAATTTTCACCCCGCACGATAAAGTTAGAATAATAATTGCGAACCATACGATACAACTCATTATAAAACATTTCTCTAATTTTGGATCTCTAATCATGAACTCTCTCTGAATGATCTCTGATGATAGAGAATGATCTCTAATCATGATTTCTTAACACGGATTTTGAAGCTCTTGACTCTCTGTTTCAAATGGTTTTGCTTTGATTTTGACCCAACGATTCCTCGAAAAAATTCTTAATACCAAGAAAACCTATAGAAATCGTAAAGAGCTGACATTTTTCCATCTCGTATCGCTCATATCTGATTTAGTAGCCGGAAGATAGCAATAATACATTTGAAAGTTCAGGTTCAGGGTTTTAGAAAGAGATCAGTAAAAGCCCTGCACGACGAACTGGCTCCGAGTTATCCCCTTAAGATATCCCCTTGGGAAGATGAATGAAAATTTTTTTGGGTGAGCTCAAACTATTGACCGGTAGTGCAATAATCCCAAATGTTGAAATGGAGTCTTTTGCGAAATATTGCCAAATTAAATACCCAAAATGCACCACGTGCAAAAGTCAAAATGTCCTTTTGTGACAATATTTTTCCAAAACAAGTTTCAATAGCTTATTTAAAGCCACTTTGTATTATTAGAATTATTTCCAAAGTCATCTTGGCATCATTCGATATGGTTCTTTCAAAATTGTCAAGATATTCATCAGTGTAACCTCGAAAATCGACTTCATTGTGGAATTTTCCAAGATAATACATGTAGACAAACCCACTGGGAAACGTTTATGCTGATTTCTACGCAGTTGAAGCTTATGAAAATTATTCTTCCATATCGTTTTCTTCTTGAGGCATTTGAAAGTTGAACGATTTTGATAGGGAATGCCAAAAGTCTATCACGTGGGGTATAGTGCTACTTTATTTCACGTAAGTAACCGAGAATCAAACGTAAAAGATTCTCGTAACCATCTTAGCCATAAATTTTCCAAATCGATATATCATGAATCATCGACAAGAATCTACTGATCCAGCCCAAATAACTCGAAATAGAGAAAGTCAAATTCGGAAGCCTAAAAATTTTTCTCGATATTCATAGTTGATTTGCCAGTGGCAATCTTATTTTGTAAACTTGATCATTTGATCACTATATCCAATAAAGGTCGTTAATTGAAAGTCAACGAAACGATATCCGGTATTCGACTATATAATGTTGTGGGACCCCGCGGCCTCCACTTTGATAGGAGGGGGGAATGAAAGAGAAACACTGTGGTCAAAAGCGCTAACATTCAAGAATAACTGCTCGAACGCCCTTGAAAACATTGTGTACTACCCAATCTATCAAATCTATTTTTCATAAATCTCGCATGAATAAAAATGAAAAAAAAATCTGTATACCAATAACACTTACCGTTTGACTTCGTCGGCTGATTGAGCGATGAAAAATCCCTGAGTATTTGCAGCAATTTTGGCACCCCGTGGATTTATCGAGATCTTACTGTCCGAGCCTGCTTCCCCTTTTATTTCGATCGCCAGGAGCAGCAGCTTCAATTTTGTGAAACACAACCTAGGAAATGAAGACAAATGTAGTATCGCCCCAACACGATCGAGAGCATTAAAATGTTCAGGAATGTATAAATTTGTGACCATCAATTATGTGACTTCATGGGGTGCATACACATCAACTAGTGAGTAGACAATAATCATGCAATTCCGCAACGCTGGGGAATCTATAGGTATCAACTACGATCTTTCTTCATCGAGCAGTTTAGAAATATGTGAGGTATTTGTACGAGCAAAGAAATGACTTATTTCATATGTCAAACAACTTGGTTACAATTAAAGTTTTTGAAATACCTACATAAATTCTATCTCCTATGTAGAGTTTATGCGCGTCAATCCAATTTATGATTCTTCTGAGTATTTTTCCCGTATTGTAGAGAAGGGGAACTATGAGAAGTGATTCCAGATCGTACTATTTGTAATTAAAAATGGTGTAAGGGTATGCCAACCTATGAGTCAAATATTGCTCTACGTAGTACGCTGTTGGGATACTGATACAATGCAGGTTAAATAAGTATATGTAGAAACCATATATATAGGCGTATATCCAATAGAGACAAAAACCATAACTGTACTTCCATATCTACTACTACAGGCAGAATATTTGAAGCAGAAAGATCGGGCTCACGCACATCAAATCTAGGATTTCTAGTTACAGAAAAGTCTACTTGAAATCACTCGCAGCTTCCTAATTTGATTATGAGATTCTAGAGTGAGCACGGTCGTATACGACAGTGAGTGTGAGTCGATTACGCATTCTTCACTCAGATCAGATGAGTTTTGAAGATCGGTTCTACAAATACAAACTGAAATCTATGTCCGGAAAAGTACAAGAATAGTATCCATAGCTCCGACACAATAGCAAATACGATGAGCTAAAAATTTCGTGAAAGCCAAAGTCCTGGGTTAAATTTAGAATTTTTCGAGTGACTTCTATCTTGTGCAACAATCACATATATCTGGACCGTTAATATAAGCGAATTAAATTTGCTGCGTAATCCGTATTGCCCAAGGGATCAAAAAGATCCAAAGACGAGTCAGGCTCTCAAGTCTCAGATCTTCATGCAGTCGCTGTTCTCTATCATATGAAGACAATACTTGCAGCTATGAATGCCCTCGCTCAAGCTTTTAGAGATGCTGTTTACAAAATGATCATGAATTAGATTTATGCGCTCATTATGGAGGGTTTCCAACCAGAGTGGCGTAAGCTCAGTTTTTGAACCATTTTCGTACTCATGAACTGAGTGCAAGATCATTTTCAAGGACCATTTTCGCGAATTGTTTTGACTACAAACATCGTGTTTTAAAGTGAAGACGTTATTGTGTGGATTGGTCGAGCAATTAATTCTAAATCGAATTAAATTCGACTATTTAATACATCTGAATCTCGACAATAATTACACAAGACTTTGTAGAGCACTTTCTTAGCAAAATCCTGTGTAATTATTTACGGGACTCAGATGCATCAGAAAGTGGAATTTAATTCGACTTGAAATCAATTGCTCATCCAATCCACACAATAACATCTTCAATTAGAAACAAACCATTACGAGCACAAGCCAGTTCTAAATTCAAACGACAAATATCCTACTTGAGAGCATGTCAAAGCTCTACTTTACCGGCATTCGTGATAAATTCATTGAAAATAAAGTTATACAATATTTCGAAAATGTAGCTCCAGACGGCTATGCGTATTGGTAAAATCCATTACTGTGTACAATTTCAGAGCGATCCGCGGAACGCTCTTGGAGTAATCTCGATTATAGTGCTATTAGAGTATTATTGCACCATAATTGAAATTCCTTCAAAAGCTTTCCACGGATCACTCCAAAATTCTACACAGTGGTGCATTTCACCCATACGCATAGCCATCTGGAGCTACATTTTCGAAAAATTGTTTAGCTTCATTTAAAAAAAAACAATTATTATGAATGCTGGTAAAGTAGAGCTTTCACATGTCCTTAATACCTTAAAACTCATATTAATATGTCAGACTTCGGAAGAATTTCAGCAGCATGAGAATCAAGGTCCTTCATCTGGCGTTTTGAAAGGTCAACTTATGTCTCTTGGGTCGGGGAACTCCCCTCACCTTTTTCTCGAATTTGAAAGCAACATTCGATTCTAGAAATATATATCTTGAAGATTGTAGTCAGTTAACATACTTAGACGTGATAATCCTTTTTTTCATACAAGGAGCTGATTTTAATTGCCATCCCATCAAAGTCTGAGATTCATAAATCAACACCTCCGATAACTTTGTTAAACTTTGGAATAAGGGACGACAAAAATAGTTCATGCTGAGATTTTCCGATGGTACGGCAATTTACGACAATTCTAATCTCATTGCAATCATTGAAACATTTTGGTATTGATTTTGTACCATTCTATCGTATAAACGCGAGAAAATATATGAATCCACGGAGAGACGATTGGGATAGAAAATGAGATAGAGAACTATCATCATCTGAATTGGGTACTTCTCATTTAGACTTGTCGATTTTTAAGAAAACTTCTTGATGTAAAGGAATTGGTGCATATGAAAATTAGATCAATGGTGTTTGATCTCATGTCAAGAAGTAAAGTGAAGTTTCCAACTCTTCACAAACTTCCCATCCTTATCTAGCAAATGTTACTTTCTATTTCATTTTCCTGGGTCATGGAGGGAATTAGAAATCTCAATGATCAAATTAGACCTTTGAGAAGGTACGATTACTGAAGCCACAGACAATGGGGAAACACGATTTCATACAGTCGAAAAATGTGATTGGTTCTCTACTTGATGGGTTATAATCGTCTCAATGACGGCCAATTGGGAGCTGCATGGAATTCCTAGTTTGAGAGAACTAACAACGCTCTACTGGACAGAAAAGATATTTCGCCGAGTAGTATGATAACAATATTAAACATAGTTCTAGAATATGTTGATGAACCTATCGTCGGTTTCTCCCCGTACTCTATCACTAAAAAGCATTACTATTGTTTTCATAATATTGCTTGATCAGACTATACTTTTTATGAAACCAAGATGGAATGACAAAGTTGAATTCTTCAGAAAGTTAGGTTTTTGTGTTCGATCACCAGTGGAGAATGATTGAAGTAAGAACAGTACTTTTTTAGATTTTTCGGTCAATCCAAGTAAAGGAAACAACAATACTTTCTCAATATTCTGAAGCTGGAAACAAATATGACTGGTCTGAACTACATAATACAACACACCATATACTCCTTCTGACAATAACTGATTGCTGGTTACCGGTGTTCGTTGGAGGCCGTCATTGTAATCCAGATATTAGTGTTGCAAATTCTCTTTTGGATATCTTATCTGAACAGGAAAAAAACCCCACAAAATAATCCACTCTTTAGACGCCTAATATGAGTCAAAAAACTTTTCATGTACTATCTGCAACCCGCCAAAACGTGCGCGAGTTCTCCTATTATATTGAATATCTCTTATCGCCTTTTCGAGAAATTCTCAAAACATCGCGACAAAAACATAACTTTCAAGACAGTGATTCTAATCATAAGGTTCCCTGAATAACAATTAATTGTGCGTGCCTGTGCGTTTTCTGATCGGAAAACTCCCTGCAGCCCTTAGTAAGTATAATCACTTCCCAAATGCCCTATCGTATGCGTCAACTCGAAGATTCCAAATGAGGATTCCAGACGTTAAATGAGATGTAAGTGATACGAGGTGATATCCCGTGTCGATCTTCAGGTTTAAAATATATTGAAACAATCCATTGGGTTTATACCTTCTCACCCTAAAGTGTTTGTAGCTAAGATTCAAATCTCTGTGTGTTTGGTCGTTTTCACAATCGTCTTTCTAGCTGATAGATTTGACAATTTAGTCGAAAATCTCATGCACATGACCATGAAAGAATTGGACACCAAATTGAACGATAAAATAAGAGCTTCAAGGGTACTAAAGATGACGGTGTTTGATTCCCGTCAGAGTATTCATCTCTACAGCGCTTTTCAAAAATCAAAGACCTTCATGTCAGCAGCTACTGAAATACTGGAGCTTCGGAAGTCGTACTTAAAATTCAATTCAAGTTGATTGCATTGGGTTGGTCCGATGATATAAGACTACGCGAAAGACTATAGGTCGAAAGAATGGTAAATTTATGGATTTCATATGAATTGCCATTCAAGCATATCGATAAGATTTATAGTATGATATAAATTGATTTCAGCCACCTTTTCCTAATTCATCGCCTGTTTAATCCAGGAGCAATGAGCTGACTGGACAAACCATGGAAATAAAGTCATTATTTTAGAGTAGTTCCATATTTTTGATGAGAATATTGAAGGAAATTCGAGTCAAGTCAGACTGCTAGAAGTCTACTCTTTTCGTCATGAGTAAGGCAGAACCTTTTAGGATCATCAGATATGTACAATATTTGATTCAAATAGTCTTTAAATCATTCTCAGGCTATGCCTCAGGATAAGAGAACACAATGCTGAATATAATTGCCAAAAAAATTTCTATGAACCCTATTTCGCTTGTTGTATTACTACGATAGAGCGATTCAATCGTGAATAAGGTACGGTCAAAATGGCCAGTCAAGAATTACCTCGAGAATTACTGTATCAGCAAGAGAAGAGAAGAGTGTCAGAATAAAGTTATATGGAAACTGAATCCAAATTTTTTCGGTGAAGTTCAAATTGTACCCCCTTCATAGATCAACTATGCATGAAGCAATCAATGATGAATGAATAAATGTGGCCGAAGGGTCTCGAGACGAATACTACTGAACAACGACAGAAAACTGCGGAATGAAGCTGATTGATGATTCAACATTGTGCATAACCCGGTACAGTAGAAGAATAAAATTCCTATTCTACTCATGATATCATTCCAAAACAGCAGTATTTATGGTTCTCCTATGGTGTCGTGTAATTGCTAGTTTATTCAAAAAGTGCATCTAAAAATGAAAAATTACACATGTACAAAATGCAAAATGAATGTCACTATCTCATACGGTATGTTATGAAAAATGCACTTAAATAGAATTGTAACAATAATAGATTGTATTATCATCAGACACATAGGACGACAAAAAATATACTTATCAAAAAACAAAACTACTAGGATCCAGAAGAACCAAATAATCTTCACAAAAAACAATAAAAGGATTCGAACTGAGCAAAATAGTTTTGGCATTAAATCACTATGGTAATATTTAAAGAAATCAAGGTGTACATGGTATACTCGGACATCGTGAAAAATCAGTATAGATCAGAAGGGAAGAGAAGGTAATGGTCGGACTTCAGATATTTTATGACGGGATGACATCTGATGGAAATTAGATATTAGAAAATATGTGGATGGGTGGACAGAGAGACGGGCAAGTTGGAGTAGAAAGAGACAAGAAAGGTGTATAAAGGGAACATTAGGACAGTTGTCAGGGGATTTTTGTTACACAGATGAGGCTTGTTCAATTTTTAAGTTCAACACTTTATCTGAGATCTTGCTCTTTTGGACGAGCGATTACAAAATTAGAAGATAATTACTCCTAACATCCAGTGTTCAAAACTTTTCTTCAACTCTAATTGCTGAACTATGAATCGGAAGATACTCATACAATCAACAAAAAAGTTCGTTTCTTGAAGAGCCATTATTATCCATGAAAGTAGATAAACACTTTGGGAAAAAGATCAGATGAAAAAGTTAAGAGGTCCAGGAAGCTGAAGAGAAAGGGAGAAAGAAAGTGAGAAGAAAAAATTATGTATATTTGATAGAAATGAGGAGACACGAAAAGAGATTAGAAAATGAAATAAGGGAATTGCTCCTAATAAATTGAGCTGAGATTGGGTAACGAGTTTGCATGTGAGGCAGACGTCGGCAGCGAGTGACTTACTCGCTGGCTTGGGGAAAAGTCATCCCGGTAAAAGACGGGGACAAGGTTTCCGTGTACATCTCACAGCCCGTGCCCTGCAGGTAATCATTCTGCCATGCCTGAGTATCCGGCGACTGAAACACCAATTAACCACCGCATCCACGTCATCACCAGCAATCCAGAAAATCTCGACCTTGAGCCTCGTTATCACAGTAATTTCTGAACAATTCTCATTAAATCCAAAAGCATCGAATTATTAAAAAAAAAAAGAAAACTAAAATGAATTCAACCGCAGAACCCAATAGTTCTAAAAATAAGAGATTGCTTTCTCTTCAATAATTGGGGAATGAAGACAAATTATTTATAATCTTGTGGTCAATATTATCACTTGCCGTTGTAGTGTAAGAAATGTGTATTGTAAGAGCAAGTTTCATTTAGTTTTTTGACTAGAGATTCAAGTTCAGTTTGTAGTGACAAATATAATCACTCATTTTGAACTCGCCAATAGGTTGTGCTCAAATTGTTTACGACAATTATTAGTCTTTCGTCTCGTAGTATCGCCCTATTCTCGAATGGTGTGAAATGATTATTCGTGAAGGTTTTGTTAGTATAATCTACTTTTACAAAAAATATCTTCTTTCTCAAATGAATTGAGGCTCATAGGCTAATAATTGTAGAATGATAAATGGAGTCGGATTTGACTTCTGTTTGCTATGACACAAAATATGCGTTCTTTTGCAAAGTCTTACTAACGAATCTTGAAAGAAGGCAGGAAGGGAGGAAGGTACCTAATTAAAAGGAATAGTTTCATAGTCTCTCACAAACAGCACTGTTTACGAAAAGAATCCACAGGCTCATCGCCAGAGTCAGTTTTGTGTCAAGTTTTTCATTTTAAAATTTCTAGTAACATGTAATCGAGGGCTTTGCTCTCATATAGAGCCCAAGATTTGAAATAAATACTGAACTAACCGATGAATTAACGCATGAAATATCATTGTCTTCTTACGGCGCAAAAAATGGAAGATGATAGGTTATTCTTTCGTAACACGGTGGTCAAACGCCTATAATCAGTTGTTTCCAAGTGGTGCTTTGGTCGCAATACGCATACACTTGAAATTTTTTATCTCATCACCCTGGCCATAAGAATAGCATGCAATTTTGTAAAACGCATTCAGACAGGAAGTGAGTAATCTCCGAGTATGAAAACGCATATCCCTATTCTGGGGCGGTGTCTCAATTTCATACCCTGAGGTTGAACTCTGGAATGTCTGACATGATCGAACACGAGTCGTTGAGAACAAAAGAAATCCATACCATCACCGCAGTCCTCATCACGATCAGAAATAATCAGGAAGTACTCGTGCAATCGATACCTATAGTTATAGGCTTAAGGGCATGTCGTAGCCGTGCAGCGTCTGCGATGCAGCCACGCGATCTGCTCAGTGGTAAACTGGATTCTATAGGAAAGTGGAACAAACTAGAGCAAATCGAGGAGAAGACAGATCTAAGTCTATTGATTGCCAAAATTTCTAGACCAGTAAGAGGTCTGTATGTACAATAGTTTTTGCAAATAATGTGCACAAAGTTTGCAAAAAATATTGCACTCACAGACCTCTAACTAAACTAGAAATTTCGGCAATCGATAGACTTAGATTTTTCTCCTCCTCGTTTTGCTCTATTTTGTCCCAACTTCCTATGAAATCCTATTTACCACCGAGCAGACCGCGGGAATGCACCGCAGACGCTGCGCGGCTACGAGATGCCCTTAAGCCCCGGATTAGGAGGCGCTGCCGTACGGTTCTGTGTCCTTTGGGGTCTGATCTGTCTCCTCTAATTTTTTTTAAGTTTTATAGGATGAGTCACACAACATGCAAAGAAAAATTATTTTCGGACTGAAAGATGACGGTCAAAGCTTCAATTGACAACGCGCTTCCAAGCGTTTTCGTTGATCTAGAATAATAATAGAATCCATCGATTAAAATTGGTTTTATAAAAACTAGAATCAGTCACTCGAGTTGGAAAAAATGATTATTTCAAAATTCAAAAAAAATCAAAAGCCCCGGACTGATATTGAATGCCATCCGGTTTCGTGAACAGAAGATCCATCATGACGCAGTCAAAGTTGCTCTAGGTTTTGTACAGTGAGGCACACTTTTTTACCAGCTCCAGTACTAGAGTACGCACAATGCTCTTAGACTTACTCAGACCATATAGGGGCCTTTTAGCCTCGAAACGACACGGGTATTCCATATAGCACGGAAAGAGTGCAAATTGAATGTTCTCCGTAAAAAGAGACGATTGCTTATCGAAAACTGAATTGTTCTGAGATTTGGGCAGTTCAATATTGACATTCATTCGGCAGAAAATTTTTCATCGGTTGATGATATTCTATTGAATGAATCAAATTACCCTAGTTCCTGAGATGATGCATGAAAACTCAAAATTATCTCATCATTTGAGTGCACGCATTAGAGGATACATTTAGACAGATTCTTCGAGGACTATACCGAAATTGGGTCAGAAATCGATTATTTCTTAATTTTGGCAATTTTGTTGTCCCAAAATAGCATCAAAGCCTATATACCGTTTCGATATTTTTCGTAGTCACTGGCTCTCTAGATGTATGAAAATACTTTATCCAATCGAATGCGTTACGCGTAAAACTTGGATTTAATTTCAGTACATGGTCCTGCCTTGATTTCGTACTCATCTTGCAATATCCACATGGTCACCGAGGAATAATCATCAGTTTTTCTTTGTTAGGAGTAATTGAAAATCGAGCAAATTTACATAATTATCATGGTGAATCGATATTAATCGAACGAAATGCGAACTGTAATGTACGGTACGAATTTCCATAATAATTAACGAACAAAGCAATGAAGGGAGCTAAAACTATAAAGAGCACTCCAAAATTCTAACGTTTGGCACATTTTTGGACTAGGCACTAAGATTTTCCGAGAAGGACCTACCAACACCTCAATTTATCCCTCACTGAATCATGAAATAAGAAAAAATATGCACAAGTAGATCCTGCATACAGGGAAAGCTCATGTTAGCTTCGCGAAAAAGAACGTGCTGACAATAATGTAACATAGAGTGATCTTATACAATAATACCATGATATACAGTTCATAGATAGCATAAGGGACTATCCTCATCTGATATCATCTGTATAGTTGCTGCAGGAAACGACGAACATAATATTTTCCATCAAATATGTGATATTGAGCAAGATCTGATCAAAGCAATGAAGAGTGAGCTCACATTCATCGCGTGCGTAGCACAAATATCTTTTGTATTCCCTATTTTGATACATATAGTTATCTTCAAAGGATTTACGTTGATATGCACTGACGTGGGGGAGTATGGTCTCGTTTATGAATCCTGCATACGAGAAATAAGGAATTTCTTGCAGCAGAGTGTAAAGCAAAGTGATATAAGAACACAGGCGTTAGGCGAAGCTACATTGTACCTCTCTTCACTCAATTCAAGAGACTGTTGATCCAACAAGCGCATAAGATGTTTTGGTCTCATCTTAACAAATCCGAATAAGAAATCAGCCAATTATTTTCCAATCGATTTTTACGGGTTTTCTCAATTCTTTTTGAAGAGACTGACTCCTAATACGTCGGAAAACCCTGCACGTTAACGAGAAGTAGTCTCACAACGACGTGGTGAAAAATTATGATGTAGAAAGATGAATTGAATTTGAAATTTGGGAGCAAGTATCTAAGATTAACTCTAGGTTCAGATAAAATCAGCGTAAGCAATCATAATGGAGTTGATTGTTGCGTTACTTTTGATGATTGGACTATAGACTTCATTTCATCTTGAAGGCCTAAGGAGTGCTGTAACGATGGTATACTCTCTTGCAAAAGAGAATAGCATCATCACTACTTCTCTAAGATTCAAGAAATCTAAGCCAATCATCCTGAGAATCCATAAAGGATTTTAATTTGAAATATCGTAAAGAAGGACAAAATTGATTCAAATGAACGATGCCATATACTTTTTCGGAACCAAAATGGCATTTTTACCTCAAGAGCAGATAAAGACCCGCCAAAGATGAAGGATCTTCCAGCTTTTAAAAGTTGAAGTAGGATAGTCTAACAAGAAAAGATATTCGTACTAATGATAAGCGAAAGGTCCTGGCAAAGGTACTGGTAAATCGGTATACTAGCTAAAGCGTTATTCAGGCAGATCTTTGACTTTGCAGGGCTTCCATTTTCTGATGATAAAGTATTGAGTCAATGATCGGTTTTATTGTTTCATTTATATTTAATTCGATTGAGTATCTTCTCAACCCCCAATCTAACAAGAGTATAGACCCCATACTGCCAAGAAAATGTCTCAAAATCTCTAGATCAAGTGGTCAAGTCTCTTGAACGAGTGAATAATATGCCAATTGTTAGCGACACAATAACCTGGATTATTGATTATTTTCAGATGCTCCTCTCGTAAGTTTTTAATTCCATATTACTTTGATGTTGGGCCGACTTACTCGGTGGCTTTCGCAAAGGGCATTCCAATGAACGTGGGGCTCAGTGTCTCGGTGTACATCTCCATGCCAGTTCCACGCAGGTAGTCATTCTGCCAAGCCTGTTTTACGAGTGACTCATACCAATGTAACAACCATCTTCGTGGGAGACCATAGTAAATTTACCTTCATCTACTTATTATTACTCATCATATTTTAATTTTGCATTCTTTTTTGGAAGATAATAGGAAAATTGAGCTATATGGCGATGTTAATACTTGTACTTAATGTAATTTCTATGACACCCTTTTTATATGATTCAAAATCGTGAACTGAATTCTCTTAGAAATCTCAGAAATAACCATTCACCCCATGCGATGAAGGACAAGGAGAGAAGAGAGAGGACAAGTACTTCCACCACTCATAAATATTAGGCAAAATTTCTTTCTAAAATTGTTCAAAAGTCGTCCTACTTGTATCGTCACAGTAACTCTAAAATCATTCAGCGTGGCAGTATCTAGTCATTTTCTAGAAGTCGTTTTCATTCGCACAATTTTGGAAAATATTGACTCATAAAAACATGAAGCTCACAAAACTGAGGCGCTTGGAACATTTTAGATTAATACATCTGACTACTTGGATTAACTTGAACAGAAATAGACTCCTGACAATCTTAGATTCTTTCCACTTGTGACATCAGAGTAGCTTCATAGTTCTCTTTTCTAGAACTATCCAATCCCTTGGCTTTTCATGTCCACTATGTGCACAAGCGCAATATCGTAACAACTTTTTTTGAATGTTTCGTGGCAGTTCGAGAAAATTCAGATAATTTTTAAGCCTTCAATGGAATTCTTTGGCACGTGAATAACGCTTCAGTGGAACTCTATTTGCAAGACAAAAAATGAAAACACAAGAAACTTCCAGCTCGCGGATTCTGTCATTTTTCGTCACTTGGCCGCGCCAATATTCAGAATCTGTGACATCAGAATACAATCATGAGAATTAAAAATGGATTACAAAGTGAGCGGGTTGAAAACTTCCACATCTGTGATGATCGATGTGGGAATAATAACATCATCCAATTCGTTAAAACTCAATGGCTTAGATACGTGTACTTCTTCGGTGGGTATAATAATCCAATCGCGAGTTGTGTATTCAGAGAGTTGAATGGAAACTTCAAAATTGGACAGCTCATGATGCGATTGACCGAATTCCTTTCATACATCGCCTCCTGAATATGAAATCCTTTCAAACTGATCTCCATGTATTTTTAGAGTTTATAATTCATGTTTTGGGATTGTGTTAGCAGTCAGGAAAGTCCAGGAAGTTTCACTATACTGAGAACTCATTCTTGAGTGAATCGAAGAACTTCTCAGAGAGTTCAAGATGAAAATGGACTTTTCCCAATCAGTAACACTTTTGTGCTTTGAAACCACAGAAATAATACTCTTGATTTAGGGAATCAAGTTCTCCAAGCTATCCAAATCATGGTTATCAGTATTAGTCGAGTTGTGGTCAATGATATAATTCCATATATTCATCAGTTATTCCGTCGTGGGAATAACATGTTTCTATCTGGGGTAGAATGTAATATTTGAATTGTGGGGGAGCTTCGATAAATAGATTGCAAATGTATACAATTTCAAACACCTTAGCGTTCAGCGTACCATGATGCAAAATTGCAGAGATTTGTAAAAATTCTTAGCTGATAAGCTGTTCTATCTACAATGATTCTGTAAAAATCCCCCATGAATGAACTTAACTCATAGTCTATAGTTCTGTATCTCCAAAGACGATTCAAGAATTCCGGTCTTACGGAAATTAAGACGATTGAATACCTTCTTTGGTACGAGATTGAGATTATGTCATGAAATGGATGTTTGACCTGGCACCAGCTATTATCTCACTGGCCATGCATATTCGACTGTAATGTAAATACTTATCGAAAATTATATCCTGTTCATACAATTCTTCAAATAGTCCATATCTTTTGAGCAAAGACCCAATCGGAGCGAAATGAGAGCCCTGAATTTGATCAACTATAGAATACGGTAACAGTCATACGGTAGCTCGACTTCTATGGTTGAAGGGACCAACGTTCATCGCGTTTATCAAATTGGGGACTTTATCTTGAGGGTAAGTCTATCTTCATTCTTTGACTTGAAACGATGCCAAGAAATCACAAATGTTGCTTATAAGATCTGATGCCCCCGGTTTTGAGGAATCCTCTCTCGTCAAGTGATAGGAGTTCTTAGTCTGACGGCGTACCGCGAAGTATGAGAATCCAAAACGCACTCGTTTACAAGAATGAGTTGCGTGCAATGAATATGGAATGTCATATTAATTTTGATACGCAATCGATATAATCCAGTATTTACTTATCATATTAATGATTTGAATCTGATATGTATCAATCGAATAGTTGCATGTTTTTCAAACCATTTTTCAATGGATAATAGAGTTACGATTCATCAAATAATTTTTTCCTTGGAAATTTGCAAAGCCCAGAGGCAAAGAAAAACAATATGCTCCGAAGACGAGCGAGCTCGGATGACGTCACGAGCGCGCGTAGGGTGGCATGTACATACGTATTGTGTACGTGTGCTGTGTTTACGAGGCAATTCAACTACAGGCGCGCTCGTGACGGCACGCCCGGAATGTTTCAGTGCGAGCTCGAGTGATTCGAATTTTCATAAAGGACCCCGCACAAAATGCATTGATTTTGGTTCCCGGTAATTTTTGACGATACTCCACCATCTTATAGATTGGAACGTGACGATCAAAAGTTCA
>JAPYYZ010000009.1:0-47261 GCA_030522705.1 Eretmocerus eremicus | reverse complement strand
CATTCCTTCCGACCCATCGTGTACTTCGGGGTATACTGTCAAGATATTAAAACTTTGTCTTGGGACATTGTCTGAAATATTCCTGAGATCTTACAGGATAGTCAAATATCTGGCAGAATATTCCAGAGACTTATCACAAATGCTCCATTTTTTGCTGTTTTTCGTCCTGTTTTTAAACCAAATTTCCAAGCAATCATCAGACTTCCCTGCGTATACATACATTTCTACGACTCTCGAGATATTTTCAATTGTTAGCCAGTTTAATTCCCGTTAAAATGAGCCAATTTACACTCAATTTGATGCAGTAGTGCCAAAAATACAGCCCGTTCAGAATAAGCAAAAGTCCAAGGTACCAAACCGGTGAGCCCCAGAAAGGCCTCGGCGACCCTTCCCAGATTCTGCCGAGTCTCATCTCCGGCTCTTCTCCACCAATCGACATCTGAGAGGTGGCATTTTGAAAAGCGTTTGACAGACAATCATTAACATTCAGTTCATCGATCAGAAAACGAAGTAAATGCGCTGAAAAACCATATTTCATGAGCTAGAATAGCGAAAAATTGAACTATAATTCATCGAATGGGAATTTTCTAGGCATTAGCGTGGATTTTGCGCCTTGGAACTGATTGCAATTGATATCTCTGGCTCCATTTTCTTCAAAATCAGCCTTTGCAGGAGTCGATCGATGGAATAGAGCCTGAGATATAGCCATTTGAATATGAGAAATAACCCCAGGTGAGAAATGCCTTAAACCCTCCCAAACTCCAAATGCATATATATCTGGTTCTACTGCATCGGTCGACTTTCGCAAAGGCAGACTTTGGAGGGAATTGAGCCAACCGTCTTGAGAGTCGTAGAGATGTGCGCATGCGCAGAGAAGTCTGATTATTGCATGGAAAATTTCTATAAAAACAGGACGAAAAACAGCGAAAATGCAGCATTTGTGATATCCATATCTCCTAGGAAAGGCCCATACACCATCTCAAAATTCTTACGCAAGTTTGAAATACTTTTAAGAGTAATCTCAGGAATATTTAAATCGATTGATGAGGGCAGATTTCTTTGGCGAGCTGGTCAAGTCGAGCGTTTTTCAAAATATGCGTAACAACGGCCATAGCTCTGATCCAATTATACCGATTTGGACGTTCAAAAATGAAAAATGTAGATATATCCAAGAAAATAAATTCTAGCAGAGCTATAGACTCAATAATATTGATTTGACTCAAAATAGCAGCGATTACAAGAGAGGCCAAAACTCTAAAAAATTCGTCTCACGTTTCCAGGCGGCGGATGAGCGAATTCAAACTTAGAGATACGGTCAAATTTTTCCCAAAAGTTGACATGATGACGAAAAAAATGCGACCTCGTAGACCTTTCTAAAGTGTTTTCAACCGATTTGGCGAATTTGGTGGAAGAATTGAGACTCTCTTCTTCCAACACAGTCGAAGAGGGTGAGAGATATTCTTACAAGAGCCGAGTTTAGAACTTGGTTAGGGCGAGACCGTAATGCCCTCCCACCCCCCTCCCCCCCCCCACTCCGCTCCCTGATTTGGCTCCGTAGCCCCGTTCTCATCATTATTCTGTAGATGCACATCAAATTTCGTGTGATTTGGTCCGGTAGAAGTCGAGATATTCGCGGAACGGATTTTGGGTTAAGGGAACGGGGGGAGGGCATTATGGCCTCGCCTCAAAATCGCTCCATCCCGCGCGTTATGCCCGGCAAAGTCTAAATAAACATAAACTCCAGACTTGCCTTTGATATCGAGGAGTACTTTTCCGAGTCGGATGCGAATCTTCTTGAAGAATTTTGAACTATAGAAGTCGCAACTAGAATCATGGACGATCGGATAGTATACAATTGAGCAGCTTGAGAATTGAATATCTGTCAACTGACTAATATCTGTTTACTGAGATTTTCAATTTCGAGTGTTGTCCAGAAAAATATCTTAATGTATGTAGAGTATAGGAGAAATTACAAGTCTTGATGAAAAATCTGGAAGTCCAGATATGATTATAATAATGAAAACATCCAAGAACAGAAACTCTATAGTTAATGTAGATATCTCGCATTTGAGGAGGATTGGTTCCTAGTTCCCTCCGCTGTTACCTTTTGATATCAATTTCGAGATTGATCGTTAACAGTAGGGATCGATCAGACGTATTCATCGCTCATGCGGAAATTTACATGATTTAAATGAATCTCTCGTAAATCTGTCGGTTATACGATCGGAATTCGATATATTTGATCGAATTTCGAGGAGCTGTGTTAATACAGCTTGAAAGTCATCGTCAGGCCCATCTGCCGGTGACAATATGGATTAATGTTAGTAGGTAGTATAGCTGCTTTGCTGAAGCAAGATTTTTTCGGAGGAGGTCACCATCATCCGAGAATTATAACAAGATGCATATTTAGAAGAGTATAACATCCTAGAATTGCGACGATTTTTATCGCAGGATCTATGTCAGATACCAAAAAAAAGAGTTATATTTTCGAAAATATCCATTTGGTCAGGATTTCTGGATAACAGTCACCTCTTCTTAAAGAAATCTTAGAATGGATCTTGAAGCTTTCAACTTTTATTTCCAAGTCCGGTGTCCGGTGGGTTTTTTCGGCAAGTCTATGAATATCATCAAACCTGCAAGAGCTCATAATTTGCTCAGTAATCAAAATTGGTACTATTTTACCTTGATGTAGAAGAATTATAGTATCCTCTGCGGGAAAAGTAAAATTGATATCTCAAATGACACGAAAAGACCTTTAAAATGAGCTTAGGTAGGATTTTTTTAGACTTATGTACCAAGATATTGAGAGTTGAAAACCAAAGAGTAAATTTTTGGGTGTATTTTAACTACCGCCCGGTAGGTGATTCAGTCTTTTTACCCAGAAAAAGCTCATGATGTGTTGGAAAATATCATCTAGTAATCAGACGTTTTCAAACGTCGAGTTAAAGAAATTTTTTTTGGGAAACTTCCAATAGTTCTTAAATAGTGAATCTTTGATGAAACGCTGCTTTTCGAACTAGTCAAATCCTTTGCAGTCAGGTTCGGAGAATAGTAAAGTCTACGATAGATACACGGAGAAACGAAGATCAATCGATCTTCTCGATGACGATTTTTTCTGCATGGAGTAAAAAAGTATGAAATCGGACGTTGCTTTTTTGGATGGACGCTTGTAGCTATTTTCCATTAATTTTTCATCAGATGAAAAAATCGTTATAGATCTCACTTTGAACATATTATGGGACATCTGCTGCGACATTCAATTGTTTTATCCTGCCAGAGAATACTGATGGCGAGTGAAATCAATAAAAATGCAGTCAGCAAGGATTAAATGAACTAATGAAGAAAGCTCGATTATTTTCAACTGTCATTGTTTATTTTTCAAAGAGAAAATATTCAAGTATTTTTAAAACAAAATACTGTCATGAAAAGTATAAAATTGTCAATTTGTACAATATGCGCTAAAATAATATTACATTTTTATAACAATGTTTGATGCACAGTATTTATCTCAATTTTTATTAACATAAGATAAACTTCACGCTTCTCAGAGATCAAGTATCTTTCGCTCTATTTAAATGCCATAATTTACACGGACGAATGAGCGATGATTAGCCTATAAGCACTAAACTTTTAAATAGAGTCATCTTTAAGGAACGTATACATAGAATGAACAATAATACATACATACTGCAGCTAATATCACAATTCTGGCATCATGATTTACATGAATCGTCTCTCGAACTAACGTCGAGAATTTGACATTCTTACATCGAAACTTAACAATAGAAGCTTTATAAACAGTTTGTATCATACAAATGAAATATGGAATGTGAACAGTCACTGAGTATCAATATTTACAAATACTCTCTAATTTGAACTTGAGAGAAAACAACGGGCTAAGATAATTTATAGTTTTACATTTTCTTTATATTAGTTTCTTATTGAGTTGTCCGAGACAACAGAAT
The DNA here is from genome assembly GCA_030522705.1 of Eretmocerus eremicus. Lineage (NCBI taxonomy): Eukaryota > Metazoa > Arthropoda > Insecta > Hymenoptera > Aphelinidae > Eretmocerus > Eretmocerus eremicus. The sequence goes on along the minus strand of JAPYYZ010000009.1, from coordinate 43,296 downwards.
ATTGTACACTCGATACATCACCGCCACTTATCGGGATCTCTACAATGAAGTCATAGAATACGAAATCTATTATATCTGAACAAGGCTAATACGTTGAATGGATCAGCAAATCTGTGATACTAACAAACGTTTTCAGTCATTTAATTACCTCAATGAGAGTTGAGGTTAGTCAACAGTAGTTTACCATCTTGTTATCAGCATCTCCCTGATTGTGGTTTAGACAAATGAAGGTTCTGTCTCTAAAATAGGCTCAGGGTTTGATACGGTTGAAAAAGTTTATCAACTTTTCGGACGGAAGCGTGACATGTAGAAGTCACAATCAGAGCAGTAAATGGCTGGTTCACATACTTGCTTTTTACGGCACAAGTGGCAAAGTGCTACTTTAGGTATCCCTGATAAAGGTGATTTCTGCATGGATGGTCCATTTTGATTCATAATCGGAGATCCTTTTAGCAGATTCGGTACCGTTGGCATTTGTTGTTGCATTGGTTTAACCTGCTGCATCATTTGTTTTGTCTGCGGTACATGCTGATATGCAGGATACTTGGTAGTATTTGGTTGTGCCGCACTACTCGAAAAACCTTGGATTTGCAGAGGCTGCTGCTGATCCAGTCTCTGTGGCTGCCTTTGAATGTTTTCTAATCTTTGTTGATACATTGCTGTGGTTCCATTGAGTGAATTCTGTTGCTGCTGTTGAGTCTGCTGTTGGGGCGGATGTTGATACACGCTAGTTGGATTTGGCGGGGGTTGATATTGGGGCAGAGGTTGGCTCAATCTCTGATTCGGAGCTGACTGATAATGATTATTCTGATATACGTTGTGTAGATACTGAGTGGGGTGAGATTGAAATTGTTGATACACATTCGTTGTTTGTCCGTTAGACAAAATAGGTTGTTGTTGCTGTTGTTGCTGCTGAACAGTGATTGGGCTAGCATTCGAACTCAATAACCTCTGATTTATCATACCATGTTGCTGCTGCTGTACCGTCAGAGGGCTCGCAGTTTGACCTTGCATCCTCTGATGGAGAGCATTTTGTTGTAGCTGCTGATGTTGATGCTGTTGTAATTGTTGCTGTTGCTGTTGTTGCTGCTGTTGTTGTTGTTGTTGCTGTTGGGGTTGTTGTTGTTGCTGCTGCTGCTGCTGCTGCTGCTGCTGGAGACTTGTCATCTGTTTGTTTATTTGATTGTTCTGCACTTCCATTTGGTGGTAAGATGGAACATGATTCTTGATATTACTATTCTGCTGAATGCCGTTCTGTGGGAAATGACTCTGTGTTTGTATCAGATAAGGACTGGATGGCTTCTGCATCTGAGAAGTTGGCACGTTTTGATTCCTTGGATGAGCTGTTTGAATTTGCGTGAAAATATTCGGGCTAGGAGAAGAAGCCATTTGATGAGCCTGTGGATAGCTATTCTGAATGTAACGAATTTGTTGTTGAGGCTGAGGAGACATAGGCGTGGGAGTTGTCCTATTAGGGTTGTTAGTGGAACCCGAATGACTATCTCTCGACAGATCCCCGTCTTCAATTCTGTAAGCAGGGTACAATTTTTTATTCTCTTGAGCCTCAGTTTCATTTGGACTTTGCCTGGGGAATGTAGACTTATTCAATTCTGAGACTGGGTTGACGCTCCTGAGCTGGTCTTGATAGGGTGTGGCTGGTATACTGTCGGCCTCACTCTTCAATGGTAGTGTATGCTGTTGGAATTTAGTCGGGACACTCATTTCACGATGCAATTCAGCTTCCTGCAAACTTCGGATTTCACGTAAAACTTGAGCAGTCTCTGGTTTATTCATTGCCGATCTCAATACTCTCTCAAGAATCGGATTTGGAATATATGAGTCTTTTTCATCGTCTTCGGCAGTTGCTACAAGAACAACTTGATCGCAGAATGAGACGCTCTTTTTCTTGCCACCGCGTTTCTTGCGTGGTGCGATATCCTCCTCATTAGGCAAGATCGTGGTGTTTGTGATGGTATTCTGCATAGCGACTTCACTTATATCATCTGCAGGGCAGTCAATAGGTAGACCATTCTCGTGGGGCAACGTCAAAGACATAGATAGAATTGCAGGGCTAAGACCGCTCCCGTTGGTATTGGGCATATTAATTGTCATATTTGACGCAATGAATGAGTTTTGGCTCGATGCTGACTCCATGCTAGAGTTTACCAGAGTATCTGTGGGTTCTTTGTCAGTCTTAATTATTGGGGTGATGGTGTTGTCCGTTGACAACCGTGCTGGCCTAACCTCCTCAGGATTGGGGGAGGCTTGAATGACCATAGCAGGCAACGCAGTGATAGGATAACCCTGAGTTTTGATATCATCCATTTTCTGGTACTCAAACTTAGCAGCCATATCTCTTACAGTAGACATTACTGTACGAGGACAATCTGGAACGTCTCGACCTGGGTCCGAATCCAGACCATTTGACATAAGTTCGCTTGATCTTCTCAAAATTGGTGTGCCGCAACTTTGTTGGAGAGGGGTTGCTCTTATCTTTGGGATATCTTGATCGACCAAACCATTTTTCTTTGTCCGTCTTTCAGCCTGCTTGGCTTGGAGTTCTCGGAGCCAAGTTTCACTCTGCATCTTTTCAGTCTCTTCGAGTTGAGATTCCTTTATCTGCTTCTCTGCCGCTTCTGAGGCAAGCATTTGATCTCGTTTCAATTTCAGCTGAGCTAACAAACTGGATATTTGCTGAGATTGAGACTGTTGTTGGAATTGAGATTGAGACTTCTGAGACTGGATGTCATTCCCGTTATTTTGCGATTGACTATTGTCCTCGATCGGCGGCGGCGGAGGAGGGAATTCTTCACTCCCCTCGCGCGAATGTGCAACTGGTGCAGCAATTGGATATGGAGGTGGTGGAAATTCTTCACTAGCTTGTCTTGAGTGTGCTCCATCGTTATTTTCTGGATAAGGTGGTAGAGATTCATTGCTTGTAGTTTGTTTAACAGGGCTCTGCTCGTTGTGAACATCAGCTCGAGTTACGACAAACGTTGGCTCGTAGATCATCCCGTTCGCATACTGAACAACGTCATCTTGGATACGAGGTTTACTATTGAAATTGCTTGCTTGCAACGTTGAGGTTCTATTTGGATCGACAGTGTAAGATGAGATGAAAGGCAAAGACTGTGGCTCTGAAGAATGGTCCATGTAACTTGAGGTTGAACGAACTGATTGGCTGGAATTATTCACCGATGTTTGGTTCCAGAACGGGATAATCTGTAAACAGAGTAATACGCATTCGGTTAGGGTATTCATTACATACACAAAATTTTTCTTGGATTCATAACTAATAACTGATGATTCATAATGCCCAAGCAGGGATTTGGAAAATTGCTGAAGGAGCACAACACAACTCGTCCAATCATTTTCGCAGATAGTAAAAATGCTATAAATCCTTCATAACTTGCCATTTCAAAACGCTTCGGTAGATCATTCGACTTGCGAATAAGATGAAGAGTTTACCCTTATATGTCATATGAGTTAAAATTCGAACCAATGCAATTGTAAGATGATACGAACCCTAATGAATGGGTTTAATCGAAGGTGAATCACCTTGTGTTTGGATAGGCCAATGATTTCGCAGGTGAAGAATGAATATTTCATGTTGAATTACTTATCGATGCTCACCTCGGTCTTCTGCAACTGCTGATTCGGAAGTGGGTATGGGGATTTCTCCACCTTAGGCTCACTATTTCGCACTTCTTTCGACGACTTAGACTTGCTAAGCTGAGAAGTTGTTCTTAGCGGCGGCGGCGGAGGAACTTTTGCCAAGTGCAACGCCTTCCCAGCGCTACCGTGAAAACTCTTCCTCATCAGGCGACTCCTCTCCAAATTCGGATTACCCGAGCTTCCATTGCCGTTGGTGCTACCAGAGAATTCCAGGTGTCCCTCGGATAGGTAGCCACTTAGCGATGCAGACAAGTCATTAGCTTTCATGCCAACACTTGAATCGTCTACAGTTTGTTTGGGCAGAGTGTTGTTTGAACTGTCGGAACTCGGGCTGGTTTGTCCATCTTGACCTTCGCGCAGATCTGGCATGCTGCGATTTTTCCTTTTAATCAGTCCGCCCATCAATAATTTCCTTCGAATCTTGTGTTGCTTCTTCCCTTGCTTCTGATCATTCGAATTATTGGCATTTGGCTGTGGGTTCTTTGAGCTGGGTGATTCGACAATATCTTTACTCTTCTCTTTTGATGATTTTGATGTCAACTTGGAAGGAATCACCGAAAATTCTTTGGAGACATTCTTATTTCGTTCCTCGCTGCGTGCTCTTTTTTTGTCCTTCTTGTCATCGTCGCAACGTCTAGATCGTCCAAATAACCCTGTCCTCGGTGACGGTCGATCGTACAGCATATATTCTTCATCCTCGATCACGTTTACTGCTGTAACTTTATTCCGGAGATTCTTCTTCTTGGGCAGGGTCGCATAGATCTCAATACTTTTGGCGGCTGGTTTATCTACCAGAACAGGGGCATTGATCAATAATTCTCTACTGTTTTGTCTGGAATGATTGCCCTTGTCTCGTGAGCTCTGCCTTGAGTGCTGTCCCGATTTACTACTCTCCCGTGAATGTCTGCCTTCGAGTTTTTCTGAAAAAAGGTTTCGATTCTTAATGAGACAGATATTCTTTGGGATACTCATTTCCAGGTATATAAATTCTATCATAGCTTACCCTCTTTCTCTCCGTTCGCTATAGCCTGCTCTTGTTTGATCTTCTTCTGCAAGTAGCTCACCCTCATAACACAGAAATTGTGCTTTTTTTGAGCCATGTCAATGGTATTGGAGTTGCTATAAGGCATATTCATGGCTTCTCTGGCCTTGCTACTGGCAGCAGTGCAAAAAGCTACTGCCCTGCCAAGATCACCCGCCATCTCGGCCGCTTGCGCTTTTCCCATCAGAACGTCCGTCTCCCTCCAAAGTCTCTCGCAGTCATCACTCGAAATCTGCTGGTAGCCCTCTGGGATTTGAGCAAGCTGCGAGGAATGATAAAGTCAATCAGGACCCTCGGGTTTGCGGAAATAGGCAAAATTTATAAATGGACGTAATTCGTACCTGTAGGTTATGCTTGAGGCCTTGTTGAAGGGGGAGACTGTCGGTGGAGGAAAGCGAATAAGAGTCGTAACCGGCATCGTAGTGGCCACCACCGCTGCTACTACTGGAGAGTTCGCCCGACTTGCTAGTGGGGCTCCTAGGAATGCCTGTGTTCTTCTGCATTTTATTGACGATGTAAAGGTAAGGGTTATCCATAGTAGTAGAGGAGCTTGAGGAAGCGCTGTTGCGGTCCCCGGACCAGTTGCCCGAGTCGCGCCTTCTGGGCACATTGAGATGATCAGGGATGTTGATGCCATCCTGGGCGGCTGAACCCGCGCTCAAGCTACGTTGCAGGTTGACCTGCTTCTTGTGCTGCAATTGGACTGCACTTTCGACAGCCCGCCTGTTCATGTATTTGGACTCGATCAAGTCACCGTCCACTGCGTCAATACCCTGCAACGCACAATGACCGTGTGAGAATCCAATAGGGGTCAGCTGACTCAAAGACGCCTTTAACGCGGATTCCAGACTCACCTGCTGGTTACCAAAGATGCTGTTCTGGATGTCTGTTAGGTTTTGATAGTCGGCGACGGGTGGCCTCCTCTGGGGACTGTGTTGCGCTCCGTCGGGGTTGGGAGTGATGGCCCGTCTTGCTGCACCACAGCCGTTCATAGATGGTGCTTTCTCGGGGCTGGGAGTCACAGCTCTCCTGAGAATACCACTATTGCCAGTCAGCGCAAGGTTTGACGCGCTGACAGCAGCGTGATACCCAGGATTGACGAGGGGTAGCTTGCTCGGATATCGTGGGGCTTTGCCAAGAGGCCCGGGTCCGTTGAGGAAGGGCGTGACAGCCTTCGGCGCGTTCTCTGTGTTGACGGGGGTACCACAGGGTGTTGCATAGAGCAGCAGCAGAGGCTGATAGCGACCTCTACGGCACTTATCCACGACCTGCTCCCACCGTGGTCCAATTTCCTTCACGGTCGCATCGTCGAAGTAGATCCACACCTTGAGCTTCGTGTGGAAGAAGAAAGTGGAGTAGTGCTTGCCGTAGTAGGTGACCACACCGACGAGATCGTGGACTGTGTTTGCGCCCCAGCGCGAGTCCACGACACTGTGAAAGACGTCGGAGAGACGCAACGAGGTCCCCACTGTCGCGAAGACATCCATAATGTGTTCCAGGCTGGGTCTCTCACTGTCCCATACAACGCCTACAGAGACTATCTCAGGACGGTTCATTAAGGTCCGGCAGATCTGGATCTTGGCACCACAGGAACTCTGTTCAACAAATAAATACAGACAATTTGTTTATCGACTCTTGCAATCGTAAGTCATAGGAATTCACATTAAAATTGATAGACTCTTGTGCTTATACATGTAAATTAGAGATCTTTCGCTCTCAACTTACGGGACAGTCACGAATGTCTCCCATTCCACCGGCACGCCGCAGCAGCTGACCAAACAGATCCGGACTGCCTCGAGATGTTGGTAGAGTTTGGCGAGCTTGTGACGTCAAGGCTGATGCTGATACGTAATGCACCATCTGCAAACAAATTTCATAGTTTTGAAATAAATATCAAGGAGAACAATAAAATATTCCACGAATTCACAACAATTCTTTCTCCTAAATCTATTTTGAACGATTGCTCATCCATTCCATTTTAGTCAGCTGGTGGTATCCCTCAAAGTAATTTAATTGCACAAGTTAAAAGATAACTTTGTGTGCATGCAAGACGCTTACAAACAGCATTCGAAATCCATTAAACCTTATTACGAAATTGCAATGTTGCGATCGTATCCTCCTTCTATCAAATTTTCATTATCTCTGAAATTTGAAAAAAACTATGAGAAACATCGTAGGCTGGATAGTTCGCAATCTGGTATCTGAAGCGTCGGACTATAGCCCGACACGGCCACCAAGTCAGGCATACACGAGGTTGGCTGGGAGCTTATGAAGAAACCGTTTCCGTGCATCCGGGAGATGCAAATGAGTTTTTCGAGTGGAAAAGCCGATATCTCCATGTGCAGAAGTTCGCGGGCGTTTTTCCTCCCACGCGTAACTCTCCCAGGCATCCTGGATCAAGGGGCGATATGTCGGCCGCGACCGTCGTACGTTTACACATAAGCGAGTCACATAGTTCACGAGTTACTCCGGAGCTGCACCCACGACTATCGTTCCTACTCGCGTCTGCATGTTTTACTGCCTATATAAAATGAACGTATACTACAACATGAAACACATTATCCGCGTATCGAAAGCAACTGCGGGGCTACGCCCATGTAAGTACGTAATATCGCAGAGTTGGATCGCGACTTGGGCTTGGGCCAGCCTGCGGCCCATGACCGTTGCCACCTAGGGTTTTTGTTTCGTGGCTGCCGTAAGGCATCGCGATCCTGCTCTTTCCACTCAGTACTGCTCGACTTGCGTGAATGTAATCGAGATAGTTCTTACGTGCACGAATCTGCAAGCTTTGAACTAGTGTCTGTGTGCGCGCGGGTCAGTTACGCGAACGACCAGTTTCGTCATATAGCGCACGGAGACCCTGATTGTTGTCAGTGGCTAGAGCCGCGAGCCTCTGTTAAATTTTTTGAAACGGTCTTGTTCAACTGAATTTACTAAATTGGGACGCGATCCTGTTCGTGCTCACGAGGGAAAAATTGAAAGTTGAAGAGACTCAAGGGTTGAATTCAACTCACTTCTGAATCACATCACAAGGTCTCTACAGAGGACAGATAGAGGCTTCAACGTTCTGGTCGCGGTGCGAGTCGCGGTGACATTACGTGAGCCGCTCTCTCCTTCTGCCATTTATCTATTGCCTCGCGAGTGGAGTCTGGGATCTAGACCCGCGGGTTCTCGGATGAAGCGGCAAATCCGGTTTGCCTAATCAGTCGGTAAGCCTTTGGATTCACAAAATCCCGCTAGTTTCTAGGCTCTCGTTAGAGCCACAAATTCTCATATTCTGTATGATGTTCCTACCTTCGATGACTTTGATTTCGAACGCGTCGAAAATCACGTACAATGTCGAACGCGACGGAATGCGAGTTTTTTTGCAGCAGCTCCAAAGGTTGAGAATCGAAGAGGTATTTCGTGATGATCGCAGGATAATACAAGCTCGTGAAAACAGTCGGAAGACTGCACGCGTGCACGGGGTTGCGGCAAACAAATACTCGGGGTAGTCCGACGTTTCATTTAGCTCCTGCGCTTTCGCAGACACGCAGTCTCGACGATAGAAGCTTTGCGCCACCCAAAGAAAGGACAAGGTGCAACAAGGAGGTCCATTATTCGAGACTATTGCGGCGCAACACGTCCAAATAATGTGCAGCGGCAGCAAGCCAATATCGCCGTTTTCCCACGTACGCTGAGATAGGCACAGAGCTCGAAGGTCGTCATCACCTGCGCATTTTCTCCCTCTCGTTTCTATATATATGTGAGTAAATTCGTTTTCCCGAGAGCGTCTCGCTCGCGAGGGTGCCCGAGCTGCACCACGCATCGCTTCGCGCGCCGGGGCTCTCATCCTCCTCGTTTTCTCTCCGCCACCGTCTTCGCTACACCTTTGCGACGCTTGCACAGGTAAAATTTGCCTCGCGCTCCCTCTGGACTCTCCTCCGTGGCGCGCATCGGGACGAGATTGAGAACCGCGAGCCAGGGGAGAGAGAGAGGCATAAGCTGGCCTCGGCGCGAGAGGCTTTCTCCGCGCTCGTTTTCCATGCTTCTCGCGGCGCGCAGCAGCATCTTGTGGGCCGACTGACCCGTCCAGAGTCGATTCTGGCTGGGAGACGTGGGAAAAGCGGGCCCACCGCCGGGACCGAGCGCAAGGTGCAAGCCAGCTCAATAGTATCAATAGACAACTCGCGCTTGGATGGCCCATAATGCGGCAGTGGCAGTGGCCTTGCGCCCTTCCAAACTCCTCCGCGACGACGACGTCTGCCCTTGCATCGTGGATCGGTCCCACGCACTCCCTCAACCCGCTATTATTTTCATCTATTGACTTGGATCGGGTGAACCATGGGAAAGCCGAAATGAATCCCTTTCTATTGTTTTGAATGAATGCGTAATTGGTGGTTCGCATCTCGAGGACCTATTCGGGATCGGCAGATGGTAACGTCGGCTATTTCGTTTCTAATTAAATTTCGATGCGCGAACGCGTATCGAGATAATGACGGGTTGAGAGCGTCCGAGTCGACCAAGAGAGCCGAGATTGAGGACGAAGTCTCTCGATATATCGTCGTCTCATTTTTTCTACGGACCTTCTACGGAATTGAGACATTACGAAGCAATTGTGTTAAAGCGATGAGCTTGAACAAAATTCAAGGTAGTTGGGGGGTATCTCCAGAAGGGAGTTGCAGTCCTGAAATATCGACGGGAATGACGTCGCAATTATCCGAGCAATTATCACGTCTGCGACGACAATCATCGTTGTGCTAAAAAGCGCAAGTCGTGTACAACGATGATTTTTAATTTTAGGCAACAGCTGTGCAAAGAACAAACCTGGGTGAATGGCAGGGGCTCGGAGGTGGCGCCGCACGCTCCGCAAACGCTTTGCTCCACGAGGGTCATGGCAAACTTTTGGTGCGGCACGCAATGCCGCGCGCTGCACATGTCCTCCGCCTCGTTGCTGGCGATGTGCAGGTGAATTCGCAGCAGAATATTCTCCTGCAATCCAGACGATTCATACTTTGATCAATAATCATCATTTCTCTACCATTTTTTTTACAGGAGCGATGCAAGGAGACGGTATAAGGACAGGATCGCGATCATTTCTCGATTTGAAGATTGAATTCCCCAATCGATCTCAGGAGCCTTGACACGATTGGAGCTCAAAGATTGAGTTTGGAAGGGAGTAAAGCGCGAGGAGGTATACTCACGAAGCACTCGGCGGCATCGTCCATGAAGCCGAGCTGGAAGCGCTGCTGGTCGAGGAAGCTCTCGGCGAGGGCTCGGCGCAGCGCGTCGGGCGGCAGCGCGCTCTCCTGCGAGAACTGCAGCTGCGAGAACAGGTCCTGCAACAGCGCAAGAGCAAAAAATGTCTCGGTCAGTCCTTATTCTGCTACAACATCAAACCACGTGGATAGGCTGTCGGGGCCGAGTACTCGTTGCGTATATATCGCGTCCCGTGCAATAGCTCGCTTTGTGCGGGGTAGGTCCATTCAGATCGTCTCAATGATCGCTCCGTCTCGCGTTGCTTTGCTCTTCGCGTGGGTGAGTCGCGGCACCAAAAACAGACGTGGAAGCTCGCGTGCTATTGTGTAACGTAGTGCTCTGAGCTCGACTGGTTCCAGAGCTCTTTTTGGTCGAGGAAACAGCCCCCGGCCGCACTTATTTCGGCGCAGTCTCTACAGTTGCACGCAAGACACTCGTCATGGGGTGATCGTGACCTCCAAACGGGACACCGTTCCCACGGGCCCCCTCCCGAACGATTCGAACAAATTCCTCGCGATTGTCTCTTGATCGACAGCCGATCTCTGTGTACGATTCCGATTAACAATACCGTCGCTTCGAGAGTTCTCGAGGTGTGCGCGATGACTGTTGGAAAAACTCGGATAGCGCGTCGCATTGTTGCCTCGCGCGGCCGGACGCGACGAGATCGGGTGAAAAGGTAAACGAGCAGGTAACATCAATAATGAAGATAGCCGATCGGCTGTGCGCGTAGCGAGGCGATTCGAGACGAGGTACATCACGCATGCGTTCGATAATGAGCTATTTGATGAAGCGGCCGCCGCTATCGCATCATGAGTCTTCGAAGCGTCTGCATGTACGAGTGTCGCGTTGTCCAACGCACGAGGAATGCTCGAAACGCTAGGATACTTACGCGCGCCCGTATCTTCCTATCTATATGACATGCTTGATGGCGCTGTATAGAGACATCGACAATCGATCTTGATGCGTACGGCAATCAATGGTCAGCTAGACGCGCTGTGCGTAGCCTTGTACGAAATTCTTGGCTAGTTGTGTAAACTCGCGGGGAAAATTTACCGCTTTCGAGAGTTTGCGTTTTCTACTGGAGTCGCGCTCGACCGAGATACGAGCGTAGCTTGCATTTCTAATTGCGCATAATGCGACAAGTAATATCCGTCACTGTTGGAGTAACGCGATATTTCTCCATCCGCAGTGTACGTAAAAAGCCGCTGTAAGACAACGCTCTGGATGTGACTGTCGCTCGAGCGAATTAAAATTGAAAGATACGTGTTTCGTTGGCAAAAATAAAACAACGAGGGTGTGCAGCAGCGTTACAATCTTGACGCTGGCACGTTCCTATGCCCGAGATGTTGACTCTTGAAATGTTAGATCCGCCACTTGCAAAAATTGCAGGGCACGTGAAATATAATTCATCACCGCACTGACAGGAAAGCCTACTCGGGCCAAGTGGAGTGAGAAAGATAGGGGGTATAGACGAGGGCGGGCAAAGTGGAGAGCGCGGCACAAGAGAAGAGGAGAATCCTCGAGAGAATCGCAAGATGTACAGGTATATGGTGCTCGGTCGTATGCACTAGGCCTGGACAGAATCCGTGCGGGCTCTCCTCGTCATCTCCTCGATCATCTCTGCTCGGGCTCACGGAATCCCTTATCATTTCCATCTATGCCCCTCCATTTTTTTTCTTGTTCTCATCGTGCCGGGCATTCCAAGAGCGAAACCACTGTCCCAGCCCAAAATGGGCGCGAAACACATACGGCAGCGATTCAGGCGATAGTGTACATCGCCGGGACGTCTCAATGATTATGACGCCCGCATCTGTACTATGCATATTGTAAACTCACTCAGAAATATTAGCATACTTTCGTTATTCTATTGAGATTTCAGCAGAGTCGGACTTTCATAGTCAAAATAATTTGAGACTGTGACATTTTTTAATCAAAATTTTAGCCAAAATCTACAGCACGAGGCAAAGCCATCTCGAGCGTGACATAGTCAACTAACGTCCTGTGTCAGCGATTCTTTCGCAAGTTCTTATCGCATCTTGGCTCGAGACGCGATTTCCTCATAGCTTGGTAGCTCACGTCAAGACGCTCACCACCAAGAATCTCTTTATTTTTTCTTGATTTTGTTTTTTTTTTCGCATTCTCTGAAATCGCTGGAGGCGCGCTTTTAATTATCGTGCGTTGGAAATGCATCGAGCGCAAGCGCACGCATCGAGTGCTCGATCCGAAGCCGCACGTAATCCGAGTTTTGATGACAGGTGTATGTGTTCGCGGGTTTATAACACTCGATCGCGCGCGCACGTGATATTTACTCATAAACATCGTGGAAGCTCTCCGCTTGGGACGTTTTCAATTTCTTTCCTCGAGCGAGAATTTTTTCCAAGTTTTCTAACGAAACGCTCGCCGTCGATCAGGTTTAGCATATTAAAATTCCTCTCCTCAATATATCGATGAAAAATGATATAAAAACGTCTCATCAGGATATTTATTAGGACTTGAGAGTGCTTTTACCGTGACATATGTGATAATCACAGCCACGCGCTCACGTAATGCCAGCTGCGCGGCGCGAGTCTCTGGTACTCGTATAGCCTTTCTGAAAATCGTCCAGCGTATGTTCGAGATCAGGGTCCGCTCGCGTTGCAAAATTACGCGCGAGATGAATTTTCGAACGTCACGTATCGTATTATATCCTTCGCGGAATCGGATCGAGCGAATCTGCAGCGAGAGCGGGCCTCTCTCCTCGTGGCCCATATTCGGGCCTGCTCTCGCTCGGAAATTCGGTCGCCGCGTACCAAATCCGCTCTCGTAAGCTGCTCGCCGAGCAAAATATAATATACATAAATACTCGCTCGTGTGTGTTTGCAAGTTTACTCATGCGGTACATATGTGAGCCGAAGGAATGGTAAACGCGTGTCGCAACATTTTGCAGCGCGATGCCGGTGCTCCAATTCCAGATCGGCCTGGCTGGTGTATACGGCTTTTCAGAGTCTGCGCCTCGATACGTGCGCATTGTGCAGTTGTGCTCCACAAGACCTATACGCTCGGGAGCGAGCGAGTGGTATAGCTATGCGCGAGCCGCAATGCAAGTGCAGCAGCGATACTGTATGGAACACAAAGGGAGAAGTTGGATCTACGGGGCACTGGCCTGGCGAGATCGTAAACAACGCTCCGGGTGCAATGGTTTTTTCGACGTCGCACCCTTTCAGTTTGGAATTTATACGCTCGAGGCAGCCGAGTCGTGCAACATCGGAGGCAGATGACGCTCTCCTGGTGCAGCATCGCGAAAAGAGAGCAACGTCGCTCCTCTCATCCTCGATCGCGAATCGACGACGCGCCTCTGCCGCGCGGGCTTGTGGGCATTAGACCATGTTTTCGTGGTAATTGCACGCATACATCGAAAGTACGAGAAGCTGTGCCGAGTGCCAGCCTCGATACTGGTCGGGTACCTTCGAGGAGCAGGACCAATAAATAAGCAGCTGCGCGAGAGAGCCAGTTGGTTGCGTAACCGGGACAGAATTCACTTACTCGAACACGTTCGGATTCCACATAGATTTATGCTAATTGGACTACCAAAGCGCCTTACGGTTAAACGCGTTCAGCTTCTCCTCAACTTATATCCAATCATTGCGATACCAAAATCTCGGATCAGATCTATAACGAGATAGATCGAGCGAGGTGCATTGTGTCGCAACGCGCCTTCCGACGCTATCCTGTATTGAATTGCCCGTATTAATCCGCTGAAGCCTTCCACCTGTTGCTCGACTCGATCGATCACTCGACACGTGGAAGCGGGCCTACGCGCAAGTGTCGATTATTTGGAGCTCTTCCCCCTCGATGATTCGAGCGCGCAGGTGATCCGGGCACCATAAGCGACACGCGAGGCTGCGTGCGATGCTCGCATCGACGAAGGGAGGCCGTTTACTTCCCCGTGTGTACCATATACTCGAGCATCACGCTCGATATGCGGCCTTTTAACGATCTTGCTGCGCAAAAGGATGTCTCGTGCCCTGGCTGCGGTATTGATGCAGTTACGCTCCGCATCCGATCCGATGCCGATCTCGTCGTCTGCGCGCGCATCGGTTATACCGGACTAAGGAGAGTGAACCGGTGACTTTTTGCCCCTTAGCGGCGCGTACTCGCCGCCGCGGAAGATAATCCATATCCGCTGCTCTTTGATTTCGAGCGCTAGCGCGGGCTTTTTTAAATTCGCGAGGCAGCATCGCCGCGCGCGCGCCTGCGATTCTTCGGCGATAATCCGATCTCGGTTGATTCTCGGTAGTAGCTTTTGCTCTGGCTCCGATGTAAGTTATACGTCGCGGTATCCTTTTTCGCGGCGCGAAAAACGACTGCACGGTGCCGATCTAGCTGTCGTTGCCCAAGCCCCTCAGGGCCTCGTACGTGGATTGAATCGAGTTTGATGCAACGAGGAGTCAGTGGACCACCAAAGAGATGCACGTCACTGAATTCGCTCGACGGTTACCGATCGATGGCAGTCTACTGCTTGTGCAGCGAGCGAGACGTCTGGCGACGACTGCGAAATCGAGGTGGGCTCGGGACCATTGGTACACAACGAGCATCTTTTTTATCGGGGAACGTAACACGCAGCTTCGCGATCTCGTCCTAAGGCGTGCACGTGGTTTGAACTCTCCAGCCGATGACATCGGTTGAGCAATGCGCCACGCGAGGACGAGACTCTCGAAGCACTGCGAGATCCACGGGGCGTTGGTTGGTACGGGTTACATAATCAGAATGCGAATCTTGAGGATGAAGCGTCGTCGCATAGCAGCGAGGCATAATTAACTAATTCATTATATTATGCACTTACGAATGCAACCCCCGAGGCGTCAACGAGACGAAGAGCACGCGTCGAGATGCTTACCGATCTCCCCCCCCCCCCCCTCCCCACCTACCCAGCGCTCGCCATTACGCCATCTGCTTGTCATCAGTCGAATAGACTCGTCAAGAGCGCGAGAGGCTGTGATTAGGCAGTGTTGGCCGAGACAATCGCGATTACCGATCTCGCAAAAATCGCTAGAGACCACGTGCGGGAGGCGGGTCCGCGGATTACTGTAATAGTAATACGGCAGGTGCGCCGTGCCCATCGAAAGGGGTGCCGCAGGTGTCTGGTCTCTCCAAAAACAAAACACGCGTCGCTCGGAGGGCTGATCGGGGACCAGTTGGCCGGCGCATGCATAAGTATTGTACGAGAAGCATGGGCGTACTTTTTTGAGCTGTCCGAGGTAGGGCGAGCGCGTCTGGGGAGTCATCTGCAGGGCCGGCGAGTCGATCTCCCTCTCCATGCCGCTGTCGCTCTCCTCGTCGTCGTTGTCGCCGCCGCGGTCCAGCCGCGTCGTCGCCGGGGCCGGGGCGTCCGCCTCGCGCTGCTGCGGCTGGCCGGCGACGGCGGCCGCCTCCTGGCGCACCCTCATCCACTTGAGCATGTTTCGCGCCGCGGCTCGGCGTCACCGCATACTTCGTCCTCGGGGTCCGCGGTGAAAGCCGCCGCCAAACGGGCCCTTGGCCTCGATGAATATCGGCTCGGTGACCTCGATCGCGCACCACGCACTACTCGGGGCACTCGGCGACCGCGCTACCGTTCAAGCACTCGTCACGGCTCCTGGTAGCACTCGCGAAATCTGCGATGGCCCGTCGACACATGGCTGCTCGCGAAGAGCGATCCGTAGCTTCGCGATGTGGAGGAATGCGTTGGGAGTCGTCGGCGAGAGGCACGGCGCGCGCGAGCGGAGGCCCGAGCTGAACTAAGGGGCCGAGTTGGCTGGCTCACCTCTCACCGCGCCACCGAGAGCTGCTGCAAGTCGCGCTAAAGCACCTCGCTCGCGGGAGGGAAGGAGAGCGCCGAGAGAGGCTCGAGCTCTTTTACCTGCGCGACGCGAGTCGCGCTGCAGAACCGATCAAGCGCAGCCGAGCTCTCGCGGCCAGGGTCTCCCGAGAGAGAGTCAAGCCAGGCCAGCCAACCCGCCCCCTCCAGCTCACTCTCTCTTTCTCGGTCCCCGCGAGCACCCGCGTATACGTGTGTGAGTGCACAGGTAGACTCTCGCCTACCTCTCTTATAATATTATATACCTGTCGTCGTCACCCACACTTATACACACGCACGCGGGATCTGCTTCTCTCGTGTGCTTGTCTTTCTTCTTCGTCGCATCCTCCCTCTTGCTCTCTCGTTTTCTTGCGAGGTGCAGCGGCACGCTAAGCTCGTACTTTGTGTGCGCTGGCGCGCGCTTTTTGACAAGGGCTGATGTATAGGGCTGACATTGGCCCCTACGCACTTCCCGGCTTTGTTCGACCCTCGTCCAAGGGCGGGATGCAACAGCGAGGGATATGCATGTGCGTGCACGTGCTCTCCTCCACAATACGGCCTTACGGAAAACTGCGCGCCAAAAATCTTCATTGTGTAGACCACGACGGACGATCTTTGAGTTGCGTCAATGGCTTAAAATCGCGTCGTCTCGTAAACGCTGCTCAATCTCGATCCGAAGTCTTGGTCAATTTATGAAGACCAAGGTCAACACCGAGAGTTCTATGAATGTGTCGCAACCGATCAACTGCATAGTATCAAAAACTTAGGATGCACTTGTAGAGCAACCCGACGACTCGAAAAAGATCGAGAGGCTGGTCCACTGTATCGGCAAGAAGTACAGGCCTCTTGCGATGCAAATGCGCTACACTTGCACACACGCGTGTGCCTGTATAGGCGTATGCATACAAGATATGCGAGCGAGATAATATTGGATCCGCAAAGAGAAGTCGAGGCGCAAGTTGTCGCCAGGCAGGCAGAATGGTTTTGTGCGAGACCAGAGATAGGGCAAGTCGCAGAGTCAAGCGCGTGCAGCAGAGCGAGTAGCATCGAGACTGCAGTTCTCTGGCGACAGTGCAATGGAACTGCGGAGCATCTTGCGTGCCATCTTGTGTCGCGACGACTCGCTGCAAGGCTCACTGCGAGCATAGTGCTCAACGCGCCGACGACGACCAAAGCTCGCAACAACTACGATATCTGCACGAGGCTGCAACCGATCTCGTTATCCAGCAGCACTCGCTTTCGTTGCACTTTGCTATCTTTTTCTCTCTCGTGTGTTGGTGTACTGCGTGATTCACTACTTTACCAAACTCAAGAATCATCCGACTCTTTCTTTTCTCGCGAAGTTTCAGGACAATCAAATGTCATCTCTCCCATTTTTTGCTACCTCGTCGAACTCAATACAAGTGCAGACTAACACGGTCCCTCGTCCGCAGTGAGCATCTGTTCAGATGAAATAGTCCGGAAATTATAGCATTCAAAATAATTTATGAGTTAAAAATAAAACTGTCTGTAATCGGGGGATGTTCTAACATCCGATGAGAGATCATTGGTTACAGTACGAATGACTACTCGCCAACAAATCATTTTACGATAAAAAAGCTCTTGGCTCGATTGCCGATCCACAACGGTACAAAAGATGCATCAACGCTGGGTGGCATGTTTGGAAATTTTCACTTTGAAAAATACAAAGTAGAGCGTGAGCTAATGAGCAGGTACTCAATCACGGCTCCCTCTCATCAAATAGCGGTATGAGCAGCGATGAGAGAGGAATCGCTGGAGCTTACGTTGCCGCATACTTTACGTATCGTCGGGAAAAATCGGTAATCCGGAGGCCTCCCAAGCGCGCACGAGAGAAACGCCCCGAAACGGCCCGACGTATCCAAGCATCGCCAGAAAATCTGTACGGGACCGAGTTACAGCCGTGTGAAGATCGATCATCGGCTATGGATCGCAGCGCAAGAATCCATAAAGCCTCTAAACGATGCATCGAGACGGAGTTCATCGGCGGAGTGCCATAATATGGCCAGCAGCCGATGGTTCGATAGCCTCGAGTATTGTCCACCATGGGAACGAACCTGTCTTCTACGATTATCCCTCGAAGAAGCATTTTAAAGTTCCGAGTCGCACCGATCGGTAACGCCCATCGAATTGGTTGGTCCTCTAGCACCGATCGTGGACCGAGGCCACATAAATACGGCATAAAAGGCATCGAGGGCGTAAACCCATGGGCGCGACCGGTCGAAGGTGGGGTCACGGTATTAATTCGGGGCACCTGTGCCCATCGGTATCCCGCACACGTGACGTGGCCGGGTCGGCGCGCCGGAATGCAGTCGCGCGTGTCCGGTGTGAGTCAGGTGCGCCCCGAGAGCAGAGAGAAGGAGCCAGGTTAGATCGCTGCCCACGCGTTTATTACATATACGCGCTCCTTGGATTCTCGAGGTGAATCCTGCGCTCCGGTATTCCGGCCCGATCCGCGGCCCCCCTGGACCTCATCTTTGCTTTTTTCATTCTCTCGCGAGCGCAGGGGCCTCTTCTCTTCTTTTTCTTTACCTATTATATCGCTGTGTGTATATTAGCCCAAGGGCCACTCGACGATAGCGGTTGGGCGATCCGGCCGGGAATCTTTGGGGACTTATCTGTCGCTCGCGGCCGGCCCGACGCGCTTATCTGCGAGCGCGACTCGCGCCGTCGCGGATAAGCGACCGTAATTATGCCGAGACCGCGGTGCCGATCGCCGAGGCCATCAACTACCTCGTCTGGGTCCATAGTAATTTACGCCGTGCTATGCCTCTAAGTAGTCGTCGGTGAGTATGCATCAGTCTCTCCAGTCGAGGCAGACGATCGGCGAGCGATTGGTGCGCGATTGTATCGGCACAGGGGCGCCTCTTGCCAGACGGTTGCTCCGATCGGTATCGAAAAATCGGAAGCTCTATTGCTGGGATGGGACTACCTCTAATTGATCTACCTCGACGACTTTATTGATACAGCCGCTATATATTTTCTTTCGGTCTCTTAATTGCCCGGGGTACTCGCCGGGGTAGCACGCGCGCTTCGAGACAATCACGGCCAAATTCGAGGTCGAGCGTATCTCCATTGAGCATTTCGAGCGCTCGAAATTTTAAAAGAGCGTGAAACTGGAAACTCGCTCGACCAAACCCGGCCCGCGAGAATTTAAATAGAACTGAGCTCGAGACGTAACCCTCTCACCACGCCTGGCTTGAACAAATTCTGATAGTCGCCGGTATGTAAATACAGCCAGCCGCGGGTCGAGAGGATGGCGCTCGTACAAAAAGTGAGAAGTGCCTCGCGCAGGCGAGTCTTGATGATACACCTCGTACGCTCGAACCACCTGAGCCAACAGACGCGAAATAAAATTAGGAAAATTAGGCAGCCCATCTTTGTATTTCGAGCACGCACTCGCTCGAAAAAGAGAGAAACAGGTATAGAGAAAAGAGGATTTCACGTGGATACGCGAGATGGGCGAGCTACGGGCTCGTTTATATTTGCGCGAGGACGCCGCGGTTGTGTATCGGCATCGTTCGAGTGAGGCGCTTCTTTCGACGCACTCCGCGCATCGAGAAACAAATACGCGAAGAAGGGAAAGAAAAGATAGATGCAGCACGGGGACCGATCGCGATGGGAGAGAGGCTGACGAGCTGAGCAAGCGGGATCAGCTCTTGTGCGGGGGACTTGGACGATACAAACGTATTCCACGCGCATCTCGGTTCCTAGCCGCGCTTCGCCGCATCCACGATGCGATGGACGTATTATACAATCCCGGCTCAAAAAGGGACGCATACGGTATTCGAGTTGTGATGAGCGTCGAGAAATACGTATATGCATGCGAGAGATGTGCAGGCACGCCATGCCATACAAGATTTCCATTTTCTCGTAGGCTCGGGACTGCGCTCCTCGTCTCTACTCTCCCATTCTTCGTCCCAAGCCCTTCGATGATTCTTGAACCTGTTTCTTATCCAAGTTTGTTTCCTTCTCCGGATTCTCCTCCTCGTACCAACAACGTGTTTTTCACGTCCTGATTCACCCTTTTTCCGCGATAAATTCTGAGAGGGTAACGGTGGAGTGGGATTTTCAAAACCTCATCTTTCATTGCCAAGGTACAATGAAATCGACGCATCAATTCAAGTACTCATCCAGTCTTTGTCTATGAAATCGTTGTTCTGTACTGGCGAAAATCTCGGGCGAAAATTGCTTGCAGGCAAAAAGCGCCTGGGACACCAGCTAATCATCGAGATAAAATCTCTGATTTGTGCGGAACTGCGCATCTTTTTTTCCAAATTTCCAAAATCTGTGCAGCAAACAATCGGGGCTCGGAAGTATCGGCAAACATCAATGTATCCGCCTTACGAGTGCGGAGGGCAGTAATAATTCGCGTCTCGAAAATACTCTTTGTATCGGAAGGAAAACATCGCGTTACGCTGGTAGCGCGGGCCGTTGGAGCGAAATTTGAACTTTTTGAAAGGCCCGGGATTTCAGTTATATACTGCGGCAGCAGCCCTAAAGTCTGCGCTGCACAGGCAATACATGGATTTATATATAAGGGCGCACAAAAAGCCAGACTCGGCTGCCCCTGTCCTTGTCCGTCTGGACGATCCCATTGGTTCGTCTTGCTCGCTCGCGGCGCGAGCGTCGTTTTCTTCGGCCCCTCCTTGGCCGCGGAGCTCCCCTAAATTCGTTCGAGGAAGCAGGTAAGAGACCATAAACTCCCGCCCCCGCGCACCAGACAGGTATACAAGGGCCGGCCCACCGGATTACGAGGGCCTCAATTACTACGCGGCCCTCCGTCTGTATACATAAAGCTCATGCACCTCGACTATACATTGCTCGAGAAAACGAGCCGCAGTCAGGATATCATCTAGGATATACATGTTGGGCGTTGAGGGGAAACTTTCGGAAAAGCGTTTTCTGCGCAGTTCGCGCTTATAGGCTATAAAATCACCCTGATGTGTTCGAGCAGACCCCGTTTTACATCGTGAACGGGTCGCTGGCGATACTCGCCTCTTCGAAGAAACGCTTGCGAGATCAACGGCCGGCATCCCGATAGATTCCCGAGGAATGAGCGAGAGCGGATATGATTTAGATCCAAATCGAGCCGTACGGCCGATTCGCCCGCGCAACGGATAGAGAGCCCCGGGCATTCGTTTCGCACGAGAATATTATGATTTCAGGAGGCCTTGGGTTCCGCATGCCAGATGGATATTCATTCTCAAAGAGTAGGTATTCTCACGCTTCCGACGACGTCGATGTTGAGGAGCCGACTATTTAGTAAGGTCTTGAAAATTTATCGCACGTCACGGCAAGTGCGATGTAGCCGACTATTTACGTGCCAGACGACGTGCAGTATAATTTTCGGGTCCTCATTGCGCTATTGTGAATAATTCGAGGAATAATCTTACACCGGAAGAGTAAGCTGTTTTGGGAGCAAAGATCGCGTAGCTTTGAGAGCGTTGGAACGAAATACCAAATATAAGCTCGGGCTTGATATCGCGGACACAACATAACGGCAATGCAGCCAAGCTCGAGTGAGAGGGGCTTTGAGCCTGCATCAGATGGAGGCGAGCGATGACCGCGGGCTGCATCTCGTGCGCTCGAGCCTCGTAGCGACGGAGCGTACGGTGGCGCGACCAGGTGTAGCGCGGCGCATTTTGGAACCGACGAGGCGCTGGAGGCCTGGAGAACCTCGCGTGGAGAACGTTTCGACGCGCGCAGGGGTGCTCAACCGATTGCCCGAGCATACAGTGGTCCTGAGTCCCGATGGCGTCGAAGGAGAGAGAGGGCTCGAGACTCCACCAGAGTGAGTCCCGAGTCTTCGCGAGCAGCGAGCGGGCAGGATGTCATGCCCGACCGCGACATCTATACTGCCGAGAAGATTGCAGAGGAACGCTCGCTGCGGATCGCGGAGAACGGGAGCCGATCGCAAATGCGACCGTCACGAAATCCGCGTATTGAATCGGATTGCCGACTTTGCAGTCAGTTAGACAGCTTGATATTGATGGATTAGTGTATCTCCAGCGTGGAGGGAAAACCACGAGAATTACCTTGGGTGTATACGCGACACGATTGCGGATCGCGGCGGATTTGTCAACCTCCTTTCGAAATGTGTCCAAACGTAAATAAATCAGGGCTGCGATTGATTTCATTCACGTTCGACGTCCCCGAGAGCCTGACTTGCACTTCAAGTTGACTCTGAGAGATGAGATTCAAAAATGTATAATCACGAAGGATATAAAATAATCGCATACCGATGGTCGTATCCCGGACCGAGTCAAGGACAAGAATCGACACAATCGCGAGAATGCGCTACCCATATCCGAGCCCATGTCTCACCACCGTGTTTTTCTCTAAGATTCTAGTGAAAGGTCGGTAAACTTGCTATTCACGAGTAATCAAAAAAATATTATAACGACATGAGATCTTCCATGATTTGAATCAGTAGATACTCGCCCGAAAAGGTTACGTGAACAGTTATCTCGCACTCTTGGTCAAAACGAATAAATCTTGAGATTAATTCAAGTCAGCAGCGGGCATTACTGAATCAAATGATCCATCGCTCAGGAGACAGAGCATATTTTCCGTGAGGCACTCGCGCTACCAGCGTCATCTTCAATTTATATTCCTCAAGGTCTAAGCGTGATGAATATTTAAATTCAATACTCGGGCGGGGAAGAATAAGAAACCCTCTCTCGGATCCTCCAAACGTATCCGAATGGGCTTCCCGATTCGCCATGGAATCCAAGTTACGCAAAGCCCTGGGCGTCGCTGTATAGTGTCGCTCAGCCCCCACGCCCAAATGGGCTTAAGAGATTAATAATCCATTTTTCGAATCTGGCCGGGCGTGCGTATACACACGTGGAGAGCGATTCAACTTGGGCGGTGGTAATCCACGCCCGTACGTTTAATGAAACGTAACGCCAGCTGCCTAATGGGATTTCCATCTACAGAGTTTCATCGCGCTATAAGGCACACCACAATGTAATGCGTACGCAAGGCTGTCGCGTTGGCCGAACCGGACGCGGTCCGGATACTGCTTCTCCATTTTCGATGCTGCGCGATTGTGTCCGGATGTATCTCGCTAAGACAGACGGCCCACGTTGCCTCCTTCTCTCGACTCGCGTCACTCGCCTTATTACGGATCCATCCGCCCGCCCAAAGAGTCAACCCATATCCTCGAGGTGTGTGCATTTCCCAACTCTTTTGGGCCATCCGACGACTCCGTAGGTGTTCCCTCTCTTTTTTCTTGCTGGTGTAAACGCTCCTTCCTTTCTTTTTATGGCTATTTAAATGGCACTTCCGTCTCAGAACTCGGCCCTGCTACACCATCAAATTTTAGGAATCTGGCCGTGAGGTCAGTCGCAACGTTGCACGATATCTGTGTCTATGGCTATGCCGTAGAATTTGGATGCCACCACTTCCTTCGAGTCCATATCTGTATGGTAATCCTTTTCGATTATGCAGATTCGGTGTGTTTGATGTCAACGAGTGGCGATATCAAGATCGATAAATTTATCGCCGCGACGTTTACTATTCCCGATTCGCCCGTTCCCGAGTAGAAATTTGTCTCATCTCTCGCGAGGAATCGATGAAGTATGATGACCATTAATAGGACGTTGGGCCTTCACTCCCACAAATCCACAACCAAAACCTCGCCTATATCAAACATTTTCGACGAGTAAAATCAGGCCTCGTCCTCCGCGAGGAAGTGAGTTTAATCGCGGGCGAGCGAACCTTCGTTTTTGCACGCTCGGGCTTTATACAGTGATGAGAGCGATGCGTGGTAGCGTGAATACACGCGCGAGACGAGCACACGGGCGGCGCGGGTAGATGCAAAAGTCTAGATATTCTCATGGGGCGGTGCAATTACGAGGGAGCCAGCCGGGGCATCGCTAATTAAGCGCCTCGTGTGAAAAGAGCCGGCGAGTATGTGCAGTGCGGGAGGAAATCCCAAAGCCGCGCGAGTAGAGCTGCGGAGTCTCGTGTGGAGTGCGGCAAGTCGTCGCAGGCGCATTTTTCATAATGTCCCGCTACCGCGGCGTGCTCGTTTCGCCGCGGCTGAATTGCACATTGTCCGGGTGTCGAGCGTTTAACGCTCGCGCAGAACTTGCGCGACGACAAAACGCGGCTCGTTTCTTGCGTTCGCAGCGCATCGTAATGAAAACACGCCCGAGCTTTGATTCCGACAACTTGAATCAGAGAGTGGTGAGTTGTCCAGTGTATTTTACTTTCGCGGAACCTTACGGTCATGAAGTCTCGGAAGATGCACTTGCCCAAGGGTAGGGAAATCATACTCTCTTTCGTTCAAGTGAGTTTCTCCGTACATGAAAATGTTTCTGTTCTTGTTCATCGCCAGTTTGAATTTTGTACGTACACAATTTTTTGGTCCAACTTTGGGAAAAGCATGGGAATCGTATGATTGAAAAAATTTCCAAATTATTTTTATTCAGTGGGCGAGAATTGAGTTACGCATTGCTTTGGTTACGGGAGCAAGCATTTGAAGCGGATCCGAATCTTTATTCCATTTGCAAGAGAATCAATGAGTCACATTTGAGCTCACAAAAATGAACACAAAGCTTGGACGTAATCTGACATATACGTGAATAAGTACAAGAATCATCCGGTTTTTAGTGAATAAGAGAGTCGAGCTTACACATATCACGATGATACTTATTATGAGGCAAGTGAGGTGAAGCCTCGGGTGAAGCACTTCAAGTTGGAGCTCAGAAAGATAACGGAGAACAACTAATCCAATGTGAGAACAGTCAAAGTATAGGGATACAATGTTCGCTTTATGAATTTGCAGAGAAGATGGCGAGGAGTCCATTACGTAAAAGTGCAACTCAGATATTAGCGTCAAGGTTCGTAAAAATATTGGTCGACAAATCGTCCATGTATGTTTGCGACTGAAGGCCCGCTGGAAGCTGAAATATACATTTAGATGCGAGTAAAGTGAAGCGCGAAATATGAAAAATAAGAGCAGAACCTTATACCAAATAGAGCCAGATGTATGCAAATGGACGAGGAGAGTACTCGGAGAGCTTCCACGGGTAAGGGGTATCCCTCGTGTGATGTGCCCCCGCCAAAGCTACAGTACGTAGCAGTAATCTTCGCGGAGTGCACGAGGGAGTGCACCATGTGGCAAAGAGCGCGGCGCATCCCTTTCTCGAGATGGCCGCGGAGCCAATCGGCTTGCCGCTGCAGGAAACAGCTCCGGCCAATCGCGGATCGGGCAGAGAGCAACGCACGCGGCCTCATGCATACTCGCGTATATAATTGAACCGCGCGCTCACTCATACACGTACCCGCTCTATATACAGACAGGCCACGAGGTATCACATGTATATCCATGCACATGCACACCGAGGAGGCCGCGAGCGAGTCACGAGTCCTGCCGATCGCGAGAGAGAAAGGCAGCCTCGGGGTCCACCGACATTGCGGTACCGCGCGGCGCTGCAGAGTCGACTCGTTGCAAATGTTGTTGCTTTCAGCCTTTCGCGACGCTCGCCCTCTCTAGACCTCGCCGAGTTTCGATTATGTGTCGCTCTCTCCTTCCGCTGGTGACGATCGACGCGTATAATTGTCAGGCTCTCGATCGCCTCCCATACTCGGCCTGGACTCTCATCTAGCGCCAAGTGCGTATAGTTCACTGCGTGGCGATGGGTACACCGAGTGTGGGAAAGATAGGGCGGCTTTCAAGGGCCGGCAGACGCGCGACGAGTATCGCAAGCGAGTCCGGTACTTACTGCAAAGTTACGGCGTGGGAGCCGACCGATCTGTTCGAGGACGTGGTCGCTCTCGGGGGAAACTGCGAGTGTACCGATCGAGCAAGGATGAAAAATCTTCTCGTTGCGATCGTCATCGAAGCGTCGACGATATCTCGAATCGCACAGTTGTCCGACTCGTTGCGAGAATTTTCTCGTATTAAACCCATACCGATACAACCGCGCACGCGAGACGGAGAAAAATGACGGCGCGGTCCGCGTGCACGGTCTCCCGTCCCGCAATTTAACGGGCATCCCGTATAATCGCCAAGTGCGCAG
Source organism: Eretmocerus eremicus (assembly GCA_030522705.1). Classification (NCBI taxonomy): domain Eukaryota; kingdom Metazoa; phylum Arthropoda; class Insecta; order Hymenoptera; family Aphelinidae; genus Eretmocerus; species Eretmocerus eremicus. The sequence continues at coordinate 17,474 of JAPYYZ010000009.1, read as the reverse complement.
ACATCAGATATTGATGGGATACATGTGTGCCATTCGCAGATGTAATTTCCGCGACGAGCTGGAGATGCCACACGCGTTTGCTCGCCATTTTGGTCCCGATATCATACGGCGTTGTGATTGATTTTTGCGATTGCGAAAAACGCTCGCTCGGCCAATTTTAATTCTCCGCGAGAGAGATGGAGCGACCACCGCCATCGATTTCATCTCCGGTACGCGTGTGTGCATACGCGTACGCAATATCTCGATATCCTGCACTTCATCCAGGAATTTACATGCATTACGCGCCGCGCTTGACGCGCATACATCGCCCGGCTTGCGAGAGCTGCTATTGCACACGGATTGATTCATCGATTTCTCTTTCGGTCCTCTATTTTTGCGGGGATGCTGACGATATTGATTGATGAAACTCACCTTGAGCGCGCAGAAGATGCACGATTCGCGCATGCAGGCATGGCCGGACAGCTCCCTGAAGCTCCGCCTGAAGATGTCTAGATGCCAGAGTACCTGCATTAACAACATTGGATATTCGTTAGCGATTTTCGATGATGGATCTTCATGCAATAGCAATTTATGGGTCAATGGATGGATGTGACATTTGCAGGTTTAGTTGATGCTTGTACACCAGCATCTCCCACAATATTTGATTCCTCGCAATCAGGATGAGAGTATTCGGGGAAATCGTTGCCGAACTGGAACTTTTGTTCATATGACGCATAGAAAAGGAAAGCTTTACACCTCGCATTCTGAATGAATCAACTTCCATTCATCTAGTTTCAGCTCATTCAACATTGAGCGCGTATTTCTTGCGCATGAGGTATACACACTATCAAGTCGGCCGAGTTGCCGTATAATTTCTACTGTGGAATCCTGTATGCAATTATGGGTATGCGTTCGCCAAGCCAAACAAACGATTTCACTCGCATTAACGAGGATGGGATCGAGCGTTTTTGCATTGATTCCTCGTTTATTCTCTGCACCCATCACCTGTCAACTTTTTCCTATAGTTTTCGAATCCGCCTCGGATAATTTCTCGAAAGAATCCGCCCAAGCTCGTCTCGAGCTCGCTTATAGCCATCATTTACCACACTCGCGTCGCACGGCGCATAAAATGATAGAGTCATTGATCCATCTCATTATCAAACGGCAGCCTCGAGCAGTGTATCGCAATTACCCTCGAGCGATCGCCCATAGGCATCGTTGCGACATCTCGGGGGTTTGCGCATAAAATGCACAAGAGAGCGAGAGAGGACATTCAGCGCAAGCGACATCGCCTCTCTGGATAATTGCAGCGCAGCGAGCCGAGCGTGAGGTTTTGTACAGTACGGTACCCGATGATCGAGTTCTGCCGCGGCGTTCGTTTTGCAAATGCTGCGTGCCCTTCTTTTTCGCCCGCAAATCCATAACGCGGGGCTCTCTCGGCGCGACGGCCGTTCTGCCTCGGTATTATACGCGCAGCGGAAGTGAGAAGGCCGCGGAAACCGGCGCGGCACGTCCGGTCGAGAGCTGAATGGGCGAGTGTAAACTAGCGAGCGAATGCGGAGAGGGAGAAATGAACGAAAAGTTAAAACGAGGAAAACCACGCAGGCGTATCGGAGAGGTGTTGGTCTTCGATTTGGGCCCCGAGGCCAGCGTTGGGGCTGATGTTGGATCTGAACAAGTTGGTGGCACGCGCTTGCAGCGACAGACCGGGCGTGGCGAGCGCGACGACCGCACACGTGCCTGTACATAGCAGGTGCATGTATCATTAGGTCCATCGGGTGTATCATGCGCGGATCGTTGAAGACCCGCAAGATGGGCAAGAGCGCGCATCGGGATGCTGCGCAACGGAGCGACGTTGGTGATTCTGCGGCGATGTCTACGCACCTTTCGAACTAGCGAAATTCCACGGAGGCATTTCGGTCTTGCACTCTGGTAACCCGATCCATTGTTTACGCATCGTCGAAAAAACCCCGAGATCGGCGCACGAGCACTGCCCTTCGAAAGGCGCAGCTCGCATGAAAATACATTCGCGACAGAAATATTATAAGTAGACTCGCGAGTCTCCGTACCGAAATTGAATTCAAGCTCTCTATGGCTGATTGAGCTATGTGCGCAAAAACTCGACCAGAGGAATTGCAAGCCAATCTTGAATCGGAAACGTTACGTATTGTTAAAATACGATACGCAAAGGGAAAGTAAATCGCGTATTTCCGCGATGGTGGACGAATGTTCAGCTCACAGCTACAGCTGATCAGAGTGAAGCTCTTGTTTCTCGTGTTTTATACAGTCCAAGCAACGTCTAAGTTAACCGGAGAAAGCCAGAAAAAATGTGTGCCCTGGAATTTCCTGGCCATCGCGAACGCAAGCTGATTGAGAAAACTGACGTCCAAAGTTGAGCAAAGCCGTCCGCGCTATAGAGGAAACGATGAATCGGCTGGACCACGAGGAATCCACCGTACATACATCTAGTAATTTCGTATCGAGCTATGCTTCGGATGTTATTATCGCAGCACCGATTGAACGCAAACGCGAATGGGTGGGGCGTGATATATGCCTCTGGATATGTGTTGGTAGGCTAGGTATGTGCGCGCAGGTGCAGCGGATGTTCTAGGCCGCGCGCGATCTATGGCGGAAATAATCTCGCAGACCGAGCACCCGATCCCTGCATCGTTGATGAAATGATCTCTGCACGGAGTTATTATACTGTAGGCTAGGAAGAGAATCAACCTCGTGGAACTGTGTCAGTCGATCGAGAGCCGTAAGCCCGCGCCATAAAAAAAATCTCCGCATAAATTTTGATCGGATCATCAAAATACACATTCAAGGCTCGAAAGTTATGACCCAGGAGAGGCGTATCCGCCATATCACTGCACAAATGTACAATAAGTACAGAATTGGATGGATGCTCGGTCCAAACATCCAGTGGTACTATAATAGCATGGTCCGTTCTACCCTCTCGTACGCCGATAGCGATCGGCGAGACACCCACCGAGTCGTCTCGTTAGCAACGCCTCGATATCCATCGGACGCGAGAAGAATGGGCCGAGGGACGCGCACACTTTGAAACCGTGTCCCCTGTCATACGCGTCTCCGCTATGCATCGAGACGAGCGTAAATCAAATACAGAGCGGCGGTGGCCCGGGCCCACCGCGACGAAAAAAAACGCAGCATGTGGCGCGGACGTAACTCAAGGCCCAAAAAGTCCCCGACAATGAGCCACCCCTGCTACACGGCGTTCGCACTGCCCACCGTGATTTGGGCCGTGTAGAAAAGCGTCCTCGTCAGTCGGACAGGTTGTGAATGCCGTCGAAGGGGAATGAAGGGCGGCGATCGGGGCAAAGAGAATTTGTTCCCGTATCTGCATGTGCAGCCCTTTCGCATGCTATACGCAGGGCCCGATGCGGCGCTCGCGTGATGCGTGAGAGCGAGCGGGAACAGGTGCGCGCGGAGGAGAGGCCGAAAGGGCGCACCGCGGGGCAAGTGCACGCGACGAGCCCATCGCTCTCGGCCCGGCCCCATTGTATGCGAGTATGACCCACGCCTCTCCCACATACGTACGCAGGTGTGTATTTTTTTCCACGTGTGTATATAGTGCGCACATGCTGCTCCGCGAGCGATCCGTTCGATGCGAGCTGGGCTCGAGCGACTCTCATTATTCTAATGGACTGCTTCAACCCGTGCAGGCCCGAATAAGGGCCCGAGCACGCAACGCCCTTCTTCATTTGCTTTATTTACGACGCAGACTGACATCGAGCCCTCGAAAATACGATGCGCCAGATAAAACTTCCTTGTTTATGGAGCAGACCGCGCGTGCCCTTAATATTGATACTGTGCACGAGGTCCGTGTAATTTTCATTGAGCGAGGTTCACATTACGTTTCGAGCACTAGATCGAACATGCGGTGACCCATTGCTAATTCGTTGGGTGTTTAGGATCGTTGAAAAAATTGATTGGCCGAGTTATCCAGAGCCGCGTTACTTTACGCCTGCAGGTGTAACGAAAGTGGCCGTGAGCGGTGCGAGCGCGGAATGGAAATGGCATTTTCATCGCGATTGCACTCGGCATCGAGATCGCGCGTACTTCATTAGGATTAATCTGCCTCGGGGGATAAAATGCGAGCAATATTCCTCCGCTGACAGTTACATAACCCCGTATTTGCCTCGGTATTCCGCTGTAAATATCACGAGAGTGGAGCAATTTCAAGAGGAAACTCGTTAGACTCGTTCGCTATCTGATGTAGTTTTCTTCGCGACACGAAGCGAACCACCTCTCGATCGATGCTGGATACAAATTTATATCTCCAAACCGTTGCACTAATCAACATCGTTAAATCATTCACCCTTATAACTCAGTCAAGACCTTTGTCGAACTTTCACGCGAGAATCGCGGGACGATGGTCGTGCAATTTTTAGCAATATGGAAAAAAAACGTTCAGCGAAAACATGGTCCAGACTCGGATCGATCGTTCGAGTCAATGCAAAGCCGATCCGTCGACCAATATCAGCTCGGATGAACGCAACGAAGGGCCACTCAGCAAGAATTGGCGGGCAGCTTCGATCGTTGCCGAACCCGTCTCGTGGCGCGGCCAGCTCTCAGAAGGCGCGAAACGAAAAAATGAGAGAGGAGGGTGGCGCAGCGGTGCGTGAAATGCTCGGTGAAATGCAAAAGCCAAGCTTACTCAAGGACAAGACAGCGAAGCGGCGACGATCGGCAGAGCAAACATTCGACTCGGTCGAGGGCAAAAAATTCACGAGGGCAAAAAATCACTGGAGGATTCGGGTGACGCTCGCGACGATCCTGGACACGAGGGGCAGCTGATGCCGATGCAGCGAGGCGTCTCTGGCGATCTGGGGGCGAATTTGTCGAGCCAACGTGTGCCAGGCAACTCGAGAAGCCCTATACTCTCGGCACTGTGAATTCCTCGGATCGCAAAAAATTTCGGGTTGCCCTCGTCCGAGTCATAGAGTTACCGAGTACCTACACAGAGATGAATAAATAATTCGAGCCTCACGGTTCGGTTCGTAGCCGGTGGAGTTGATGAATATCCGGGCCGCGAGGGAGAAGTTGTAATCCACAAACACGGATTCTCAAACTCGCTTTGCGTGATACGGAGGAGTAGGCTCGCGGCATCCAGCCGCGAGCGAGCCCGAAACTCTCTCCGCGCCTCTATAATCGTCTCGCCGTGGAAACGCGCTCGGAGAACAATGGCCATAGATCTTGCGGTCGACTCCTGCTGAGCTACCCCCGATCCACCTATCTCTCGCGATCTTTTCCAAAATCATTAGCATCGCTCACTAGCCTCTCTTTCTTCGCCATATTTTAGGCCGAATTTCCGAGCTCTCCAGTGGTTCTGCGCATCGATGAACGTTAGAAAGGGCCCCCAGGGTGATACGGAGCTGGTCTACGCTCCATCGTCTGAATTGTCTAGATGGTACCGCTGCTCGGGAGGCGCTCTCGCGAAGAACAATACTAATTACGGGCGTTGATAATGCACTTATAAGCAGCCAGACGTGTATCGAGTAAACATCGCGCGCAAGATTGGAGCATTAGAGCTCGAGCGGATCGAGCTTGGAGGGGTGAGTGATGCGCTGAGATAGGTACACAGAGAGCTTGTCGTCGCGCAGTGATTTTAACGAGTGGGAAGACAGCGGCGCCGCAACGAGCCCGTTAGCCGTAATCTCAACGAGATATTACATACAAATATCCGCATATTACGCCGCCTCTACGCCTCTTCAACCGCTACCTTAGATCGTCTAATCGCGACCGATCTTTGCATCTAACTCGCTCATCGTATTTGGAACAACTTGTTTTCCTTCAAAAGTAGTAATGCATCAAGTCGCTCTCGACTTCAGGCTTTCAGCAGGTCACAGGAAAATTGAAGCGCCCTCTCCTTTGAATACGCGCGACATCAGTTTGAAAATCTCGCGACTTTCAAGTGAATACAAGTTAGTAGGCTCCAGTGCGCCAGTTCCCGCGCGAGCATCGCATTTCCATACAGCGATAGTGGCTCGTCTACAAACTCGCGACCGCGAGACTCTGTGCGCAAAAAACAGTTATTCGCCCTGGCTAATGTATTATAATGTGGCCTACGCTGCACCGTCGCTTGCGGCAGCTGCACAAATCGCGCAGTTTTCGAACGCAATCCGACTATGGGAAAGCGCGAAACTGTAAGCCTGTTCTTTTGCATAATAACATTTTTGAGAATACGATTAGCGACACATTCAAAATCTGGTGTGAAATTCAAATTGAGGGCGGTGGAAGCATATCAAAAATCTAATAAGGGTGGTTTCAAATTCTAATTGGCTCGCTCGCCACTGCTTGTCGCATCGCTCATCGGCAACGGCCCATTAAAATGTGAATGTACTGGGTCAGGATGACGGCCTCATCAAAAAGATTATTCACTATTGCAGCACCCACTCGTATATACTGTCCACGTGCTCAAGAAATCGCGCGCAAAAATGAGAGAGAGGCACGGCAGAGAGTCGACGCCCACCGGGTTCGCGAGGCCCGGAAACGAGTCGCTTATGTTGCAAGTTTATTGCCGCGACGACTGTGCCGCCGCGCGTGTGTGCGAAACGACAACGCGTGGTACCACGTGGAACGAGACGGGGACGAGTCTACATTGAAAGCTCTGCCCGCGCGCGATTGCTGAATTACGAGCGAGCTTGCGCGCCGAGTGGCTTCGTGTCGACCCTCCGTAACGTGCCGCACTGATTGGCTCGCTTCCAATTTCCGAATGCGACACGCCGTCGTACCGTGCGCCTGTCGATATCAGCGTGAAACGAGAAATTTACGACACGCCTCGATGCTCAGCAACCGTCTTGGCGACGGTGCAACCATGGCCCAACAATATCGTGTTTTGTTTTGTATTGGGGAGCTGGACTGACTTTATAAAGCTGTGCAATAACCGCAACTTTACAGTCAACATCTTCGTATGATTATGTTGTATTTTTTGACTGTTCTTATTACTGTTATGCCACAGCTGATTTCCCGATGAATATTTCTCCCATTCAATTCAATGAAGACTTTGGCTGAACTCAAAAGCATACAGTGCAATAGAGAGGCAGTTGACCTCATCATTGAATTTGGCTCCTTGGGGCAATTTCAAAAGTACAGTTGTAATTGGTAGGGAGAGACAAGGAGAAGTTCAAATGAGAAACCAGAAGCCCTCGCTACCACTAATCGTTGTCGCTCCCTCAGAGTTGATGTGGTCCCGGCAACCGGCTTGTGTAATGGACCGCTGCGCTTGAGAATCTTGGCGAACCGCAAAACGCGAGAATCAACTTCAAGACAATCCGAATACATTCCCTCCACTGCCATACGATAGATGACTCGATCGCCTAATCGTGCACGATTATCATATTGCCCATCGCAAGCGGACCAAATTGTATGGTCAGACGCGGACAGATAGAGGCATCGATCGCACCTGCTGGAGCCGAGCTCGTGGATGATATCAGTAGATCGAGTCCGATCAAGAGCAGACTGTCTTATGGTTAGTGAAAGAATAGGAGAGAGGGGGAGCATTGAAACGCGCACAGCCGATCCAAAAAGTCGTGAGTTTGAGAAATTTGTAAATAATCATAGTTTATTACAGGGCTGGCATACACGACGAGGCATCAGCGCCCTCTACTGAATGATCCGCTCCAACAAGGACTGGAGGGTATTTAATCATCCACAATCCTTCAAACGATTAATAATGTTTAGCGGGGTGCGTCAAGTATGTCGTTATCACGCGAACTATATCATGGTACAGCTATGGTGACTACAGATTCGATGTTCCGACGAGAGCTTTGGAGAAGGTGTTGAGGCGCAATATTAGTGTACACCAAAGCTCGTTAAAAAGTATGAAGTCGAGATTCAGGACTTTCGACGAGAGCGAGACACAGTTTTTCTTTTCTCGCTGATGAACGAGTCTCTCGACGATTCTAGGCTCGGGTTTACCGTTGAAAAGCGCCCATAGGCACACAGGAAGGAGTGAGCGCGGACGGAGGAGGAGCAAGAGTGGGCCGCGGAGCCTGCGATAGAAAGTACTATACAACGTATAGGCACGTATACTTGGACTATTATAGGAGCCAGAAAGTGGCCCGCTATCTCGGGCAGGTTCACCCGGTCGTCGACTCTCACGAAAAGAGCCGACTTTCCGTGCGTAGCCCATTTACAAATATACCTGCAGTGGTCCTCGCTGCGCGCATGAATAAATCAAGAGATTCGATATTGTCATTCCACGCTGCAGCGCTACACAGCGTTTCGGTGCGAGCTGAATCGCTCCATATTATCTCCGATGAGTTACGCAACGGCGCTCTCTCTCTATGTCGGACTATCCATCTCTTTTTCTCCTTGGCACATTCCCCGAGCGCTAGCCTCCGTAATAAGCATACAATCATTTTAAAAAAACCCGCTGCAGTTGACGCAGCTGGAAAATCGCCAAGAATGCTCGAGCTCCTTATTTCGAGTTTACAGGTAGTGGTTCTCGGATAGCAAAACGCTCGCTTTGCGGTGAAAAAGTGCCGCTGTACGGTCACATGCAGTCGTAACATCCGCGCGCTCGCGGGTAAATAAGAAACGAAACGAGTTTTGTTCGCGCTCGGGGTTGCAATGGGACGAGAGACGGGGCACCGGTGCAACTCGGCGACAATTATCTCGGCGAGTGCTCACTTTTGATTAGATCACGCGCCCCGGCAACTGCTGCAAATTTCGCTTGATTGCCCGTGCGATTGAAAAGGGAAAAAGATCAGCGCAGAAGCTCCCGGTGGCACTTGAATAGCCTCCAAGCAAACACAAGTAGACAAATGGATTGAATACTCTCTAGAGCTCGAAAATTCTCGTCTAAAAGCCATATCGCCAAGACGTGGAACCTATATCTTTGCGCTGCGATAACAGGGTGACCATTGCGCAGCGAGCGTGGTGAAACGCGACCGCGAAGGAGTGGCCGCACTCGGCAAGGCCCAAAAAGAGGTTCCTCGCTGCGACGTACACAATCACGAAATAATTGAGCAGCGGCTATCCGCGGTGTAGGAAAGCGCTTACTTTCGAAAGGAGCGGTCCGCGCGAGCGTTTCGCGCAAAGAACCACATATACAATTGCGTACCTTGGCGATCTGGAATAGGGCCTGCCTCCGGGGCCGCTCGTGCTTGGGCCCGGGAACTCGACTCAGAAGCTGCTGCTGCTGCTGGCCGGGCCTGACGATGCTCGGGGCGATCGGTGGCGCGGCGTCGATCGGCCCGGGGGCCGGCATCGTGATCGGCATCTCGGTTCCCCGCGTCGATTGGACGCGATCGCAGGTGCGTCGATGCGCTCACGTGCGGAGCTGCTGATGCATTGGACGCACCAACAACAACACTGTCGCGACGAGTCGCATTTTTGTTCAACCGTGACAATTCAACTCGCACACTGGTTCACCACGAAATTCGGCGCGCACAATTTGGTCCGCGCGAGGCGTCCCGGAAAACCTGTATCCGGTGCGTTTTGTTTGGGCTGCGCGAACTGCAGGGCGATGGGAGGGCGACGCGAAGGTGTATGTGCGTGCGGCGATGATGCGTCTGAAGCGGGCACCGGTGCAACAATGCGACTCTCTCGTTGGGAGCGTTGCTTCGCCGGGACCAGCGCGCCGATCCGATCCGATCGCAGCGCCGCCTCGCGGGCAGGTAACGCGAAACCCCGGCTCTCTCCTCCTCTTTTTTTATTCCTCTCCCTCGCGGTCGCTATTCTCTCTCCCGACGGGTCTCCCTCCCCCCTTTGTTGTAGCCCCGTCTCTCTCGCTCTCTTGTGGGATGTGGGCATCGCTGCGAGATGGTTGGCCTCGTGGCCACGAGAAACCCGCACGCCGAGACTCTCGGCCCGAGAGGCGCATCTCGCGATTCCAGAGAGCGGCAGAGCAACTCTGCGAGCACGAGATGCAGATGCTGCGCATCTTCAACGGTCCCCGCTGCACACAGTCCGTGGCATCACGTAACAATTCAACGATTTCAATCGACAACTAATCAACCACGTTCGGATGGCCATTCGAAGAGACAGTCAAATATTATTCATTTTTACGGTCACGAGCTTTTTCTTGAATTTTTTATTTTTTATTTATTATTTATTTTTTTTATCATGCATTGAAACCTTTGTTGAGTTTATTCTGATTACAACAATGTGACATAATCTTAAGAGTCAGGAAAAAAGAACAGCTTAAAACTAGCTATGATATAGGAATACGCAACAAACAATGAGCTGACATATCACGGAATTTTGGTCAAACTTCCAAGCTACAGATTTTTCAGAAAAGAAAGTGATGCGGCATGCGGCAATTTAGCTATCAAGCATCTCGATGTCTAAGGGGGGAGGGGGAACCTAAATTGGACAGAGATCTCGTCAATTCTTGAAAAAATGACAAATTTTGATTCCAATTGGGTATGTATGCTACTGAAGCATAAAGAAGCTCGTGAAAAATGGAATATCTAATGTACTTTGTTGTCGGACTCTATGTCCCCAATGCAAGCCGCCATCCCAGAGAAATTTAGTTATATCCAAGATGATTATCTCGCTAAAACGGCGAATTATGAGGTTTTATAAGAGCGTCAGAGAGAAATCAGCCGTGGAAAAACAAAACGGCAGCGGATGTTCTCCATCGGTTTTCATCAATCGCGGTGACGCCCAGCGTGGTCATCATGGTCTAACTGAGATCGTCAGTAAGATCGTTATCGAGGGAAATTGGTGACTGATAAATCACAAAAACTTTCCCTTGGTCCGGTCCGAGCGAGCGAGGGTCTCGGATCGGATGCTGGCTTAGAAATGGAAAACGAGACCCGGAACGAGGTCGATTCAAGTGTCGCAACGCCAAGTCAACGCATAGAGCATGACGCGGTGAATAATAAAGTCGAGCTGCAATAGAGAGAGAGCGGAGAGTGACGGATGTCAAAGTTGCCAAGCTACAAATTATTCTTTTTTATTGTGATATCGAGCACCAATGAATGGGCCAATAAAATTTCCATAAATATGGGAACACGACAGCATACGGTCGCGGTCAACAAACCACCGACAGCCGCGGAGCGACGTGAAAATCGACTCGAAGGCTCGTATCGCTCGCGGACCATCTTTAGAGCGTCGAAATCTTCCCCACAAAATTTTGTATTCAACGCACCGGGGGACGCTACTCGGTTGGCCATAAGAACCTACCTGCGCGCCCAAGCTATACACGCGAGATCCGCTCACGTGTGTAAAGCGCTGGCGATTCGCGCAAAAGGACCGAAAAGAAGAGGATGAGGGAGAAGGAGAGGTGGGGGAGGCGAAGAAAAAGCTGCAGCGTCTTGCGAATACGAAAATACAAAACCGGCCGAACGGCTCGAGGGACCGTTGGTCAAAAGCAAAAGCGGCAGCGGCAGAGACTGTAGCAAAGCGTTCGTTTGCCTGATGCGCGCAGGCAAGCGGCGTTCTCCAAGAGCTTGCTCGCACTGTAGCTTACTACGGCGCGTACTCACGCCGCCAAGCAGTTGTGGCGGCCATCTTTACTACGGGACCACGAGAAGGAGAGAGAGAGGAGAAGGTGAGGGTGGCACGGTGTGGGTGTAGGAGATGTAGCGCGCCCGAGAGCGCGCCCGCAAGCTGGACAACGTGGAGAACGCTCGAGCGGAGGTGGGGCTGGGCATAAAGCGTCGCCGAGATGCAAAACGAAGGGGAAAGCCAACTCGCACGAGTGTATTCTCTCTCTTACAAACTTTTTGAGCTATGTGTGAGTGTATGTCCAGTGAACGTGCTACCGGGAGAACTGATGCAGCAGATCTGAAAGACAGCAAACTATGCGAAAAACCGATATAGGAGCTTTTGATAACAACTGCAGCCAGGATATGACGAGTTGAAAACGTCTTACTGTTCTGTTTCACACTGACTCTGGTTGCACGAAAGATTATTTCATGGAATTATAACATATTTTGTCCGAAGCTTCGGCTCTCTCTGCAGCTCGTCCTCGATAGCCAATAGCAATAATCGAACTAAATTACCCTCGAAAATATCCTTCTTGTTGGTCGAGTTAGGGAGAAACTATTACGAAAGAGATATTCGATGCGGTTGGATTCTAGTCTCAAAGCAGTGGGTGATCTGTAAGTCGATTATTGGGACAAGGAAGCCCTAATATCGAACCGTCCTATCTTGCGCAACACCACGGACCGGAGGACTAAGGCCCGGTGCGGTGAATTATTTTGGGCGAAGGTAAAAAGGGATGCTCGAGACCATCTTTCGTGGTGGCAAAGAAAAAATAAAAAAGATGGAGAACGACAGAGGCAAGAAATAATGATCCCAGCGCGGACAAAGGAAGAGAGAGGCTTTTAGTTCGGCGGAAAGGGGCAGACTGATTGAGGACCGGCTCGAGGGCAACCGGCACGCATGAACAAAATCATAGCGAAGATGCGTGTCCGACCAGTGTAAGGTGGAAAGAAAAAATCGATTACCCGAGATAAAAAGCGGTAGCCGAGAGTGAGATAATAAAACGACCATGGTAAGTGGTCGACGAGTGAGATTTGATTTATGGCGCGCATTCGAATATTTTGCGTAGCTCGCTTGGCGGATATATGATAGTATAAATTTGATGATACCACAAAACAGCTGAAGGCTATTACTACCTTAAAAGCTTGACCAACGAGGTCATTCGCGGGGACGGAAGAGATATGACACACTCAGAATTTCAGATTGGCTAGACGAGCGTTTCAGTCGAGAGAACTCAGTCGACGTCCTATTACACGGCGGAAAAAGTCAAGCTCTTCGAAAGTTGATGGAAAATGGAACAGAGCGGAACAGGAGCAAAAAGTGCGTAGAAATCGATCAAGATTATTCATTTATCCCGCCGATATTCATGAGACGAAAGGATTCCTGCACATGATACGCGGAAAATGCCTCAGTAATTGCACGTTTTGGGCACATAATGAGACGGATGCGGCGAAAGTCTCGCTCAGCGAAATATTCCGGAGAATCTCGGAGCAGAAATGCGTATCGCTGTCGTCGACGGGGCAAGCGAGATCATGTAAAAAACAGAGTCGTCTAGAGCTCGTTTGTCGAGTATCAAAAAATGAATCCGGATGCAAAAGCGACGATGGCGCAACAAAGGGATGCATAAAATAGTCTGCCACTGCTGCTCTAGCTCGAGACGCAGGCGTTGCAAAAACGAAGCTTGAGCGAGATGATGAGGCCCGCATATAATATGCGCGAAACGACGACGCTGCTGGAGAACGATATACGTGCCCCAGCGACGACGCTCGTGTTCCTTGTGCGACGTATAACCACATGCAAAGGTAAGAAGAGCAAAAAGCCGAGTGGTAGCCGAGCGCGCAAACGAGAGCGGCGAACGAGCCGCGGCAGAGTCTGAGGCGTCTGAGCGCTCTGCGAACGCGCCAGCAGCAAAGAAAGAAGCGAGTCGAGCGAGGTCCCTCTCGTTGGGCCCAGACCTGAAGCATCGCAGAGCTGTAGCACTCGAGCGAGCGAGGGCCACGAAGAGAGCGTTACACATACATGTTGAGGAGAGCAGAGGCATAGGATAGCAGCGCAAAACAAGCGGGGGAGGTTGGCCGCGAGGCTGGAGGCAAAACTTGAGCCGCGCGAGGAGGGGGCGGCGAACGCAGAGAACCGAGAGCTGCGATCGCGCGGGGCCCGCGAGGCCCACTGCGCACACGTGTATACGAAAGGCTTCTCTACACTCTATATAATCGCGTTACGTATGCACGCAAAGCCCCGCAACCACGACACACTCGTGCGGAGCGTACGCATAATTTGAATTTCGCGCTTAGCAAAACTCCGCGAGCAACAACGCTTCAGGCCGTCGCTCAAATATTCGTGCGACAAAAAAATTTTATGTGAGCTATGGAGAATCCTCATATGATTCTATAGCTTCAAGATATCCATATACTGCATTTTGTTCCACACCGTTTTCGAGGTAAATACGATCGTATATCTGTATCTGGCGAATTATAATTCGAGGTGTTCAAGAGGATATATGTATTTACATCTTGATTTTCGTCAGTCGATGGTGACTTCCGGAAAATCCGGAAGTGATTCGAGAGTCGTCGAAAGACGCGTCGTGTATTATCGCATAATAGAGGTATTGCAGATACCTGCGTAATCAAAAGCTGTATTGAGTTGTATAAAGGGTGATTCACATTCGGTAGCAATTTCCAAGAGATGTGTATTTCAAAGTGAACGGGCTTAATTTTTGTACCCAGTTACGCGCCGTGGCGCGCATTATTAAATTCTAGTTAAGATGAATCTGGAGAATTGGGATTCTAAAGAAGTACACTTGAGCGCGGTAAAAATACGAGGGATTCTGTAAAATTGATATTCCTTTGGGGGTTTTTGCGCTCAGAAGGAGAGTTTGTGAGTACAGCACACTCTGTTTTGTGCTCAGTGCAGTAAGATGGGTTTTCCTGAACCCAAATAATTTGTATTCTTAAATATTAAGAATTTATCAAATCCCAGCTAATAGTTAATGAACTGGTTAGCACGGTGACTCAGGTGATACGAGGCTCACTAGCCACAACAATTTGATCATTTATCATAATTTAGCATGGAGTGATTCCCACGGACGCATCCGTCCTTGTGGGGGTTAATCCGATGAAACAGGATTCTCTGTCAATACAAATTTTCATGACATCTCTCCATGTCCTAGATACTCCATTGCCCATTTTCTATTTTTGTACAAGCCACTATAAGATTTTCCGGGCCACGTCATAAGATCGTTCGTCTCAACTAATCGCTTGATAATGATTTGGCTGCGCTCGGCTCAGGTCGTTTTCTAATACCTGCGCCCAACACACTGATTCTATCGAACTTTTTTCATTGATGCACATGCTTGCGGCAGATTACGCGGACTTTTCAAGATCCGATTCATAGAGATGTCCCCGCTGGATCGGTGAGCTCGCACCAGGAAGTTATTGCAGCCGGCCCGGCCCTCGGCTGTGGGAAAAAAGCGCGTGAAACGGGCCAATCGGCGAGTGTACGCAACAACGCACTCTATGCGGGCCCGCTTGCATTTGCACCGGGGCACGTTTACACACAGATAGTCTAGCGGGGAAAGCCTGAAAAGCTGGCATAGCGCAAGGCCCCGACGTTTCTACACTGCGCCCGCACCTTTGTTCCCGCTTTCATCGTGCTTTGACAGCGCTGCGGCCATGTTGCACCGATCCGCGGCCTTTTCACCTTGAAAATGCTCCCATGGGAACTTTTTCGTCGAATACAAATCGGAACTGGGTTTCGGATGCGCGCGTTGCGCATTATGCGATATAATAATGGTCGCCCGACATCTTCCCAGGCCGATGTCGAGATCTCGCTCCGCATTAAATGCTCTTTAAATCTCTGCCGAAAGCTAGGTAGGCGGTGGCCCAAACATTACGAATTCTATCTTTTGTGTGCCTTGATTCGTCGGGCGCGTTCCTAAAGGGGTCAGAGCGTTTCGAAATGGGCCACACTTCTAGAAATCGTGACAATGACTTCTGTAAGGTCCATTGAAACTGGATTGAAACCTTCCAATTCTTAGGTATTAATCGAGCAGTTAATTGATAGGATTGCTTACACGAAGAATTTTACAATACGAAATTCCGTTATTCTCTAGATAGATCCTTTCGATCAATTCATCGTCACACTGTATTCGGTTGGATAATACTCTAAATTCAGATTCCAACGGATACCATGCTGGAATCTAATTGTCTTTTCGATCGGTTTAATAATGCGCGTAGAGCATAATCATTGAAATAATTCGACTGTATTCTCATATTTTCATATCCAAAAAATTTCTTTCTAATAAAAAATACCCAGTATTTTTCACTAATGATCCAAAGTTGGGATGACCAATATTTTGATAATCCTTCTTGCTTACTTTATTTGCTGACATAGAAGATTCCACATAATTGTCATGATGATATATGAAAGAGGTGAATGAATTATTGACGGAAGTGAAAACGGGAATTGAGATGTACGATGAGCATATTTCGAGAACTTTGTCTTCTAAGCGATTCTCTTATTACTACCGGGTCATTAGTTGAGAGAATTACATCAATATACAGCTAATTTTCTAAATCCATAAAGCATAGTCTTAATTTCCTGACTAATTTCCTCAGCCTCGGCTTGAGATTGAAAATATCTGAAAACTTTCCATGAGTAAATGTTTCATCTCGCCATGATAAATTCTAATGTGAGCAAAAGCTATTTCAGATCGTAAGTGATGTTGGCAACGTAATAATAGAAACAAATCAATGCAGTGCGAGTCATATAATGAGTGATGATCGAAGTATGAGTAAATCGTGTGAGTTTGAAATGTGAGCCTCCTCCCCCTCCCCTTTGTTTTTCATCTCGTCTGTGAAAAGGTGTTGAATTTTGAAAAATTCCGGCAGTTAGTTGAACATTAATATAGTGGTGCTGCTAATTTAGTCAGTAGCACGATTAAAATCTCAGTTGCTGATTTCTCAATCGAGCTCAGATATACTCAAAACCGCAACGATGGAAAATTGACAATCTTCCATACCTGCCTGTCTCCCTTATAATACGCATGCAGTATTTTCAGTTACTGAGTATATAGTGAGAATACAGCTAGATACCTGTCACGCAGTTAAACCTCTCAGGTGGCTTCGTGCTAAATATGACTTTGGATGGACTGCTTCAGATGAATTTTTGGTCATAAAATTGTTCGCATAGTAATTGACAAACAATGTAAAAATGCTCACTCCGAATTTTCAAATAATATAACCAATCCATATCAAATCGTGAAGAAGAGTTTAATGATTTCTCATTCAACAACCATGTGTTTTTTATGCAGAGCAATGTCACTTACAAGCTCCCACGAGCTTCTGCTCGAGAGCCTCTCAATTTGCACGACTACTGACATATTTGATGTAATTTGGATTACGGATAACTCCCGTGTAATTTTATTCCTCGAACCTCACAATATATGTTGTTCTAAGTGACGAAAATGCTGAACATTTTTCCTCGGAACATAGTCCAGAAGTTGGATTGAGGTCAGTGTTTTGCCTGAAGATGACAACGGAAGACGCTCAGAATGAAGACAAAGAAAGAGTGCATGAACAGGCCTTAAGAGCAAAGATTTCTCCCTGCGTTACTGCAAGTGCTCTTAGATTGAGCCCTCATCCATTCATTGGACAAAAGTTTTTTCGAGAAAAGTTTTTTCGAGAATCAAAGACGTTCACGCGACTGAAAGTTCGCGGAATATACATCGATGCGGGAGCGTATTGCCATTTTAACAGGGCCGAGGGAGGCTTCGATTGAGGGGGAAAAAAATCAGAAGCCCCTCGAGGGCCTTGTGGCGAACAAAGAATGGGCCCTCATATGCGATGGCACGCGATGAGCAGTGTCTATACTACTTATGTATGTAGAGGATTTCGGTGATGCGGTGAGCGAAAAATCAAAGAGCGCAAGCTGAATGTGTGTTGTTGACACCGTCGCGTGCACGTGATGCTTCTCTACACTCGAAAACGAGTCCTGCTCGACAAAGGACTCGCAAGCGGCAGTAGAAACCCGCTCTG
>JAPYYZ010000008.1:277-47309 GCA_030522705.1 Eretmocerus eremicus | reverse complement strand
TAACGGTGCCGTGCGTCAAAAGTCGTGCACAAACGTGAATACTTCATCCTAAATAGTATACTTTGAAGTGGGCAAAACCTCTAGAGTGTGCTCCAACTTGGAAAAAAAAATTTTTGAAACGCCAAAAATCAAAAGTTTTTGAGAATGGCCCATATATCTCAGGCTTAGCGAACATTTCTATGTCCATGCGTGAATGATAACTTAGAACGAATAGTGATTTTGTCAATATGGTTCTGTGCCGATCGTACAGAGATCATTCCCATAATTCGTGATTCAAATCTTGTTTCTCAGCTCTGCATGGTCATGTTGGGTCATTAGCTATTCTTATTCGGCTCGATGAGTTGGCTAAACTGTAATGATTTGATCGGCATCTATTCATTGATACAATAAAATTTCTATCCAACTTTTTCTTAGAAAACGAAGGTCTTGTACTGTTTCGAAGTCTAAGGGTGATTTATTGCAGGCTAATTCGACTAAGGTGTTCACATCCTCGTTTCCCAAGATTCTTTTGTGGAATGGGATCCAATGAAAGGTGGACTAGTCCCGTAAAGATTGTCTTCGGAAAATGATAGATACTTTTCTTTAATACTCAAGACAAATGGGTTGATTTTAATGTTATATTCCATGGATCTTAGAGTTTACAACGCACTCAAGGGGTCACTAAGAATAAAGACCTTGCGGCACTTGTTACACCTAAGGTAATATCCACTACGTGATAGTATGCAAGCAAATACGTAAACGAAGATTTTACAGTCAGTGAAAATTATCCTCCGTATCTAATTAGTCTCGTCTCTTGATCGAGTTCCAGCGGTAAATCTTGATATTCTACAGGAGTGACTCATCGCCTGGGAAAAACTCACTATGAATTTGTATGAAATGATATTATCATCTTATTGATTTGACCCAATCCCATTGTACGAGCTCACATCATGTGGTACGAGATCTAGGAATACTCAAAAGAGAATGTGGATTACGATTTGTGATTCTGAGAGTTTTCAATCACTTCATAACATTCCGGGAGATCAAATCAGGTGACCAGAATTATGTGTATAAGATATAGATAGATTACAACAGCTGCAAGGCCAGCAGCTTGCAGATGTTTTATCACTAACACATTTCAGAATGGAAAGAAAAACATTCACATACATTTCAATATTCCTCGAGGAATGTATCTTCACGTGTTGCACTCTCTTTAATCTTGCACCTGAGTAATTCAAATAGCTTACTGGTCGTGATATCTGTGTCATTGCAGATTTTAATTTACAAAATCTTCACAGCGTACGTTATTTCGAAATAGAATGTTTTTATAACTGCCCACTACCACTCATCTAACCAGGAGGGTGTTCGACCTTGGGGTCACGGATTTGACTAAAACTCCGGCAATCATCTTGCTTTGGCACCAAAAGATGATAACTGAAGCCGCAGAATCTAACGCCAAATCGTTTTTGAGTTATAGCTCAGAACATTACTATTGCCCATGTAGGCCTATGCTAAAAAAGCGATATCTATAGATATAGTAACAATGCTAATGTCATAAGCTATAGCTCGAAATGGCTTGAGCGTTAGACTCTACAGCTTCAGATATCTTGTTTAGGTGCCAAAAGAAGACAATCCCCAAAGATTCAGTCAAATCCGCAACCCGGCGGTCGGCCAACCCCCTGGTAAGATCCAAATTTAATAACTTCTTTGTGATGAAGAAGGTGAGAAATCATACCGTTTTAAGATTATTTGAGATGAACTCTGAAATTGCCAATAACAAAATTCGTAGTTTGATTCTCCAATAATTCATGTAGCAAAGTTCATCGGAGGCTAGTTCAATCCACTCGATCGTCTCAGATTCACTCGTGCAGCATGTTTAGCCCGAATGGGAAGGAGGGACGGGAATTGCAAGCCCGATCTGTACGGGTGTCCAGTGAGGACGATTCATTCAATCAGCTTGTCGTTACATCACCCTCGCTCAGGTGCTAGCTTGCCTTCCCCTCTCAATCAATCTCGTTTCGAAAGCAAAGCTCTGCCACTCTGATATTGAGCTTGCCGATTAAAGCAACAAAGCCTATAGAGGAGCAACAACACGCGTGCACCGTCACACGGGGCAGCGCACGTGAATGCTTTGCCACGTGTACCGTGGATGGCTCTACAAATTCGCGATCCAAAGAATTTGCGTCCTCGCACGTGTTGGAAATCCTCGATTGGTTGAAGGGATGAAGGAAAAATCGTCATTTCCCGTGAACGAGGAACCCGATTACCGCTGCTCAGCAATTCGATTTGTGCGCCTCTGTGTCCGGTCTCATCCGTCCGAACGAACGTTCCAATTTTTCCGCTCCTCTTGCCGTTGGCGCGTGAACTTTTTTTTTCGCCCCACCGGCGCACGAGCGATTTGTAACGTTTTATTGACTTTCATCAAGCTGCCGCTGCTGCACTCTATGCGCGTCCCAACGGCGCGGCGTAGCAGACCAGTTACAGCTGTTCTCTCCACCGCGCTGATGAGATATGGGGATGGCGGATTTTACTATAAATGAGCGCGCATGCATTATCAACTCGGAAGCTGATACGCTCGAATCTACATTTAAATTCTAATGAGCGTTTATCCCCTGAAAAAAGGAGCGGTGAACATTACCCATTATAGTGTAATTCGCATTTGTGTTACTGAATCATATTTGTCGAGAACATTGATGTGCTTTCAGAATTTATCGAAATTCTCTCACCTGTTAATTATTTGCCTTGACTCATCTGAACTTAAATGAATTCATTCATAACTGAGAAGGGGCTCTGTTAACTGAGAGCCATGTCGCTGATTTGATTCAGACTATCACTTCGGCATAATTTGGACGCCTGGTGTTACGCTAATATTGTTAATTCCTCAATCCAACGTTTTTTACTGCAACTATTGATTCATATCTTTCTGAAAAAATCAATGAATTGTATTTTTATATTTTTTAGTCGAAAAATCGATTTCTTTTTATATGTTCAGAAAACCCTCGTACCATTATGAAACGATTACTCGAATTGCAAAAATGAATTTGTTTGCACTTACATCAGAAATTCCATTATCATTGATTTGAGGCCTCTTATTATACAATAAGAGGTAACACAAAGATTTCCGATTGGAACCGAAACGTAGTTGTTTTGGGCCAATCATTAGAAGAGCCAATCCCATCTTCTTGTCTCTTAGTTTCAAAAAAAGAAAATAATGTCCTCCTTCGTTTCTCTTGATCATTCTTTCATAATTCGAATTAAACTTACATCGTCGAAAATATTCAGATTATCTCCATGCAGATCTTGACAAGGCTCACCAACAAAATTTTTTTCGTTCTACTTCGTAACGCACCCATTTTTTGTCGTCAGAAAATTCTTGTTTTAAATTCTCGAACCCCCCTATATTTCCTTCTTTCCTCACAGTGCGCTAGCTTCTCGGAAAATCGAGTAAAAGATTTTATCATAGAATACTTGAAGATCTACAAACAAACTCTTAAATTCTCGGAAAACCATGCATTCTGAAGTAGAGTAGCAGTACCATGGAATTCAGTAACTCTGCAGCAAATATTCTTTGATTCCAGAAAGTGGATGTGTTCTATGTAAAGGAATATGGTCATTTTTTGCGCATTTCTTCGAGATCTACAAAAACGTTGCTCATACGTTGAGATCGATTCCAACTGGAAAATCATCTCGGAGTCACTAGGGAAGGAAGACCGCAAATAATTCCATTTCTTAGTGCTTCGAAAGATATGCCCGACTTGTCTGGAAATAGTTTTCAGCCAGGTGTCCGAAATTTCCATACAAGTCATTTGAGGCCCACTGCGGGTAGCTTTATCCACTTCAATTTCATCAAGACCGAGTTTATGATTTACACTGAAGTCGAATTCACGTCCGTCACGTTGGAAACTTTCTACCCATCACAAGACCATATAGACTTAGATTATGTAAGTTATCTTTAAATGCCAACATGATTCAGTTATCATTCATTCGTGATCAAGCGATATTAAACACGTATGACTCTCTTTCTATTCTATTGGGCAATCCTCGTAATCATCAGAGGTGAGGGATCTCGTTTGAAACGCAGGTGAAAGAGCAGTCCATACCGTAAGAGCCAGTCAAAGAGAGAATCTGACAACGAGCAAGCCAAAGCGCAAAAGAGAAGGCGCAGTGCGAGTATTCGGTTGACAAAGGTGGAGCAGCTCTCAGGCAGATGAGAAAAAACAATTAGCGCGCTCGAAAAAGAGATCGGAAGTTGAGAGGAAGAGATACGAGTACGTGTGGCTGCCTCCCCTTCCTCTCGCTCGTCGTATCCCTGCGCCATCCGATGCTCCCATCTCTTCGGCGCATGCCGCAATGGTCGGCTTCGCGATTGCGTCGGGAGGAAAAGGTGTAAGTAGCGAGAGGTGCGAGGGGCTGCGAAGCGGCAGACAGAGCGCCGCATTCACGCTCTAATTACGGACTTTTTCGTGCGGCTCTTCGGCGTTATTGGCTCGGCTTCCCGGCCGCCTTCTCCCCCCGCGCTCTCCGGCATTGTTTCGAACGACAGTTTGCTCCGCGCGAACAATCGAAGCCCGCACGGCTGGGGTTGGTCCTCGCTCGCGCGACACGTCCAATCCACGTAAGAAGCTTGCCCCAACTCTCTCGGGCTCTGGCCTTTTTGCGCGAGACTGCGTATATGCGTGGTCGGGCTCGAGCTTGCTGCTAAAACAGAGACAGAGAGGAGATAGCGCCCGGAGGGTCCGCCGCGGCGAGTTGATCCGACCAAACGGTTGCTCTCGTGGCGCGACTGCAGAGCCTTGCGGCATGGGAAATCTTTCATCGAGCCCGCGGCCAGATGACAGGGATGAAGAGGGAAGAGAGGCGAGGAACAGAGACAGCCAGCTCGTCATCGCACTTTCATTTTCGTGTTTCTTTTCCTCACCTGCAGCAGTTCCCGTTTTCAACCCCCTTGTAATTATCGCTGTCTCCGCGAGCTCGCACTCTCTTCTCTCCATACTCCGACTCACCTTTGTTTTCCCCTCTTTTTCGCCGTCGAGTACCAATTGCGGTTTGTCACTTTGCCGTCTCGCGGGATTGTATCGGGGGCGCCGTGATATTCCGATAATCGCGTCGGGATTTCTTGTTAGATTTGTGGTCAAGCTTCGCCTCACATACAGATTCGCGACTTGATTATTAGATTTGCAGAGGGTAACGCGTACGCAACCCAAACTGCGTCGGAAAAGTTGTCTGTCGTCACACGCTACAGTTGGAACCGGTACGTATTTTGGATTGAGATTAGAAAATTTGAAAATTGTTTTCCATGCAGTCAAGGGTATTTCCGAGAAAGTTGAAAATTCAGTATGATTCTCCATCTTCAAAATTGGGAAATGATTGGCGCAAATAATTTTATGTAATTAACGCATCCCATCATAATCACCCACCATTGACAGGATGAAGGCTCATCTCATTTCATCTTATCATGATATCCACTATCGAATTCATTCGCTTCCGTTGTGCACAGAAAGACAGAATCTTGTTTCTCTAAAATGCGAGTTACCTCCCAAATTCGTCGATTGGTAATAATAATAGAGGTCCATCAAGTTAATGATCCCATCGATGCATTGCGTAACTCACATGACTCTATTACTCGAAGACAACGACTCTAGATTCAAATTTCAGCTTCATTCTTCGAGGCTGAGTTAGAAGGAACGGTATGCGTGCGTGTGCGTGTGCGTGTGTGTGCGTGTGTGTGTGTGTGTGCGCGCGCGCGCGTGCATGTGCATGTGTGATTTTTGGGCCTAATTGGAGACGAATTAATTAACAAATGGTGAGAATCCATGCTCCATATAGTGAAATCATTGGAATATCTAGAGGGGTTCTTGAAGTATTTGAGCATTTTTCAATTTCAATTTTTTGAAAAATTATCTCACGCATCAAAAAAACAAATATCAGATGAGCCCTCTTCTGTCGGAATCTAAACCCCTTATCCTGCTCACATTTTCCATATGATATCTTCACGAAGCAATTTGATCAACCTACACCCTGTCGTGGCTCTCAAAGGATGCACTTGCGCAGAGAGGACAACGAGAAAACGGAGAATATTCTAAAGAATGCAGCTTCCGTCATAACCCAGCGCGTATTTGGCCGCTTTTCCGTTCTCTGGATTTTTTGCCTCTAGTTCTGGCAGCGCCAGAATTCTCTGTCTGACTGACGATCAGCTCGATACTAGGACCAAGCCCGCGAGCAATCACCCGTAAACGTGGAGCTCGCCCCTTCATACTTCGCAATAACAACGCCATCCTCTGCAGATTCAAAATAACTGTAGCGAGACAATAGCAGTGCCAAAAGCATCTAGGTTACATCTAACAATACGCTCTTATCCTCGGCACTATAAGATACACAGACGCCGCTTTGCTCTGATATTCTTTGCTTTCACCCTTCTCATCTATCGCTCAGGTCATATGCAATATATTGTTCGAACACCAACTCACGGAAACTGAAAACACAGATGCGAGTCTGGAGCGCAAAACGTTTGACCAACGCAGCTATTTGGCGGGTGAGAGTGCAATCGCCTTCGAGTACGACCCTGGAGCGTTCGTGACAAGTTACCCAGAGTATGTGCCACACCGCACCCACCAAACGCTCCAGCTCTCCTAGAGTTGCCCTGACGAGTTTGCAGCACCATACGCTCAACCACCCCAGGACGTACACCAGCTCAAAGAGCTCTCTGAAGCAGATCAACCTAATGCTGCTGACGTTTCAGGCCAACCACCATCACCTGCCGAAGATGAGCACAATGACTGCGACGCCACGTTATCTGCGCTTTGTCTCCGTCCGGTCGTCCACTTTGTGCAACAGGCGAGACCAAGACCAGCTCTTGTTCAAGAGGTCGCCCTAAAATCGCAATCTGAATTAGTCGCGAGAAAGGCATCCCATACCAGTTCGGCCACTTCGCCACTGGGTACACCCATGGGTGCCATGGCACAGCTTGCATCGAAGCCGAGGCAGCCCACAACAGTGCTCGCGCGGCCCCTCAAATGGCGAACCAAGGCCCACTGGATGAGAACACGGAATCGTCAACAGCTCTTTGCGAGTGACATCGATTGTTCTAGTTAGAACCGACAGCAAGTTACTGTTGTGAGATGGTATCCACTCAATCTGAAGGCCGAAATCTGATCCTTGGGAGATCCACTGAACGTTTCCAGCTCTGTACAACTTGTGCGTGTTAAATCTACCGCACACGTTCAAGGCTTTATAATCCCGATGCAGTGGCTAGTTACTGATGCTTTCGGAACGAAGTTTCAATCCTTGCGTCAACCATCATCTGGACAGCTGTGGACGTATGCGCATGGCCGATTCCTCATAACAGATGAATAAACAATTACTTACTGTCATGAAAGTCGTTTCAAACTCAACCAAAGAGTGCCGTGTCCATACGATCCTATCCATGATAGTTATTCACTTATCTCTAATTAGACCCATTACTTATTTATAACTAAAGTCATCAATTACTCATACAATATGTGAATTTCTCACTCGTTGATTTTAGATAGTATGTTCGCTTCTTAAAGATCTCTCGCAAGTGATCTGATTTGACTGCGATTGATATATAAAGCTGATCGAAATCCAGAATACTCGGCATCGGCAAGATCCGTAACTGATCGATGTATCTCCCGCTGATGAGTTTGGTCACTGTCAGGAGACGAGATTTCACCGGCGCTATTTTCACGCTTGCATACATCATGGGTCAAGTTATACAGTTGATTATGCTTCAAGATTTTCAAATAACTCCTGTAGAACCCGCGATGATTAGACATAAGCGGACTCATGGCCCAACAGATTCGTGAATTATAGCCTCATACGTTTAAGAATTGCGACTTCTCACGACGAAGTTTATGGGGAATGCTATGTGTTACCAGAAAGATGCTCATAGGAATGGAATAAAAGGAGTACCTTCAAGAAAGGGACAGAATATTAGCGTTCAGAAATGAAAGTAATATGTTTCGGCATGCTTTGATCCTCAGAGCATCAAGCTTGTGGAGTCTCTTTCCGATCTTCTGCTTTCCCTTTCATTCTCCGGTCCAATGCTCAACACAGAGAATAGACGTTCGATACCTTTCCGCTTATCCAACGAACAGCTTACCTATGCTTCATTTCTTCTCGTATTCTTTGATCCCGAGTTGCTATCTTTCGCAGTGTATACTCAATCATGAGGATGACATCGAATTATTTATACGATGGAGCTTAGGTTTCACCGCATGGTTCACGTCATGATCATATGATAGAACGTCATATGTAATTGTATACTAATTGCGAGCACAAGGTGCAGAAAGTAATCGGCTGAAAACCTCTTGTGATAAGAAGAGGTTTTAGTGGTAGAGATTAATTCTCATGAATGCGTTGTAAAAAAAATCTCTAAAAACAGTTGGATGAAATATTCAAAAAGTGAGAAATTTTGAGCAAGGGTACTTCGGATCGTGTTGTAGATACTTTTGGAAAACCTAATGGAAAGAACAATGATTAAAACTTGGAACCTGGACCTATGGAAAGAACGTCGACCAAGAGAGTATTATCGCATATTTCCTGATGTATGTATTATCAAACCCAAGCAAGACCTCGATTTGAAAATAATCTTTGATTGCTCAGTGGCATGTGACTGTTCCTCATGCATCTAGTCCATCATGCTTTCCTCATGACGAAATAAATGTCAAGTTTGATGAAGACAGCTATACTCACAAAGAGGGCACCAAGGTTGCGGATCACTGATTTTGACCAAACTTTGGGAATCTTCTTGTATTGGTGAGAAATGAAGATTTCTCGAAGGATTTGATCTAATAAGCCTCTAAAATGTCGATAATGCCGAAAAAGTCGAAAATGCCGAAAACGACGAAAATCTCAAAAATTCCAGAAATGTCGAAACTGCCGGGAATGCCGAAAATATCACAAAGGACAAATGCCGAAAATGTCGAGAATGTCGCAAATGTAAAAATATTGCAAAAATGCCAAAAATTTTGAAAATTCCGAAATTTGAATTCAGAATCCCGTATTCCGAATAACGAATTCCGAATTTAGAATCCCGTGTTACAAATTAGCAGTCCCGAATTCCGAATTCCGTGTTTCAAAATTGGGATTTCGAAATCCGGAATACGGGATTTTGAATTAGGAGAACGGAATGTCGAATTCAGAATTGGGGGTTCCGAATTCAGAATTTGGGATTCGAAGAACGGGAATCCAAATTTGAGATTCGGAATTCGGAATACGGGATTCCAAAAAATCGAGTGTATCCGTTCTCGCTTATCCTTTTCCCTCACATCGTTCTGTGGAGATGCCAATCAAACTCACAGCATCTCAAGGGGCATGCAAAACCTGTTAAGGTCCGTTCTTAGACGTCTGGGAGCCGAGTACTCGCGTTTTTATGAGGAAAAACCCCATCTGCTGATATCCAGTAAAACTGTACCCCATTCCTCGTCTACGTGAAATAGCCAGAAATAGACTTCAAATCATAACAATGGGACTCACCATACTTCATTTTGAAGGTAAAATGACGAGCTTCAAGGTGCTTTGAAATGCACACGAAAAAATATTCCACGAGGAAAATGGATGCGGATAATGGAGAATCGAGACTAATTTTAGTAAGTTAAGCCGTTTAACATTCTGAGATATTGACACCCCCTTCCCTACGATTCCAATTTTCTACTTTGAAATAAAAATTTTGGCGAGGAAACGAGGTTAACGAATTACCCTTTTTAGCGAAATTTCGTATATCCAGGTCTGAGCTAAAAAATTTGACTGAGTTGTGAAGTCAGTATTAACACCCAAGAGAATTAGTAAGTTTGACAAACTTTATGAACTATTCTGTCTTGTCTGTTCCCCAGAAATAGAATGTGGGTTTGTCTGAATGCAATTTACTTTTCGTGGGTCCAGCCTCTCACGACCTCGTGAAAAATTTGTTCCCGTAAAACTGGAATAGCTCGGCCGTGCATGATCGAAATTGTAGTCATCTGATTATCAGCTTGTTCCAAAAATCTTGGAACAAGCTTCAAAATGAGTTGCAGTACGTTTAAAAATATTGAAGTGCGCCAGAACTGAAGCTACCAGAAGCTTAGGTAGGTTTTAGAAGGTGCACCTTTCATTTAAAAAACTAAGAACAATAGACTATTCGGAATTAATTGCAGACGAAGTGGAACTATTTCAAGATTCCAGAGCGAGCTCCAGAGTCTGTTCATCAGGATTATTCATCGAGAAAGAATTCATGCTCTTTTGTTGAGTGTCCATCACATTTTCCAACACATTTGAAAATCATTTTTTTTTGTGACCAAGCTCTCCAACAGAATCACTATGATGTCCTTTGAAAAAGTCAGAGAGGAAAATTGATGATTCACAGATGCTCATCTGATCAGCTGTTATAGGAGAAAAATATTCCAAAAAGTACCCGTTGAGATACGTCTCAAAAATGGAGATTATTGGAATATCTGTAAGGCGATTTCAACTAAGAATCCAAACGAAGTCCGAATGATTCAATTGAGGTTCTGAACCATTCTACGGACCGTGCTTGCGCAGAATCAGCACTCACATAACATCCCCCAAATCATAAAAAAACCACTGTTTTTCAATATCCCACGAGTTTATTTTCGGGAGTCAATCCATTTGACAAAACGAAGAAGTACGGGTATCTCGTTTCGTGATGAGAAATCTGATGATCCGTTCCCCAATGATGTGGTCCTCGCCTTGCGAGAGTGATATAATAGAATGAAATGGAGTATCATTGAAGTTCCATCCATTTGAAATTAAGAAACTGAATTCCTAAGACAGTCGAGATGATAGAGCAAACTTCATAATACATGTGCTGGTATTATGGAGCCGCGTACTCATACGATAAGGTCTCCTTGCCTCATTTACAGATATTTGTTATCATTTCATTGATCCTACTCACCAACCCTCCCGTATTATCGAAAATGGCATACGTTCACGTTATATTTTTTTACAATGTAAACTTGCACTATCTACGAGACTACCTCGGCGGGTAAGTTCTATCGCTACCTGACCGACTGTTGGAGTACTTGAGCTTTAGAAGTTCGCCCTGACAAATGTCGCCATCTAAGTCGATAAACTACTCTCCAATTCACGATAACCCGTTGCTATGCAGGGAAATGTGAAAATTGACAGAAAAACCGTTGCAAGCTTAGATATCGAGCATCAGCCTGATTTGGCCCACAATTTTGATTTGTATAATATTTGTGAAATCCTCTCAACGTGAATGTTGACACAGATATTCGGGAAAATCAAATTCTTAACTTGGTTTTTTTCAAAATCTGTTAGTCTAACATGGCTAGTGAAAATAGTATCATATCACATTTTTTAGTCTCATCGATTCACTCGTGAACATGATGTGTTAAATCGCTAGCACTGCGTGAATGTCGGAGATCATAGCCATTTTCATTCCGATAAAAACGAGTTGTAATTTTTTTCACGTATTTGAGCGAGTGAAAAAAAAACAGAGGTTGGAGGAGGCCCTTATGGAAGTCTGACATCGAGATTACGGGTCGGAGTAAGGGTAGTAGTTGTAGTAGTCGTTGGTGTCGTCGTCAGGAGGTGCGATAACAGCAATCCGCCATTTAGCATTCGCATTCGGCGCGAAGCAGCTACAAATCGTTATCCGGTGAGAGCCTCCGCGTCGAGTCACGATTTGCATTCTCGTTCTCCCCCTTTATTTTTCTCATTTCTCGCACTCGCTTCGCTCATGTTTATATGCGCAGATTTCACGAGAACCGTAAGTTTTTCCTTGCGCTAGTGAAACATTTTACTCGTACCCGCGTGTGCTCCCACTTGATTACAATTCTTATTTTTAAAAAAGTCATGTTCCGAGAGCAGTAATCTCAACATCCTGCATTTTGCTGGGGAAGCACGGCCTCTGCGCAATACGCGAGAGATTTCTCAATAAGTATGATGAATCATTGAATTGTACCGTCGGCATCAATAACATAAACAAATCGTGCACATCCTCTCTCCGCTCTCCCCCCCCCGCAGATTTTTTAGCCGATTTTCTATATTCAAGTAGGTACCAAAAATAGTACTTCCCCCAAGTTTAGTCGAAACAAATTTTGGGTCCCCGTGGAAATTTTTTGAAGTTCCAGAAACGGCCTCTTACACCTTCCTTCGGAGATCCACCAAACTGGTTAAAAACATCTCAGAGATGCCTACAAGGTTGCATTCTTTTTGTTATGATATCGGCTCTACAGATAGACATTAGCCAAAATTCATAAATTACGCTCGCTCACCTGGCGCCCAAAGACGTAAAATGACTTCATTATGATTTTCTACCCTTCTTTAAATGTCTGCCATATCGAGGCACCTGAATATCCTACAACCTCCTTTGACTCATTTTTTTCTCTTGGAAAGGCCTTCATATTTGATTTTTAGACGTCTAAAGTGGTTGAATAGCACCTGACTTGTGGGTTTGATAATTGGCATTTTTTGAGAAAGGCTGGCAAGCTCGCCGAATGGTGTGATCATTCATCCGTCTGAAACTTACCATAATCAATCTCCAGAGTATCTCGAATCAAAAGAAAGAATTTGGAGCTGTGTTCTGACTTTCCGCCAGAGCTATGGATTTCAGAAACTTCCGGATATTCGTAGTTTTTCGTGCCGGAATCCTATGGGAACCTCTGTCATCTTGCTTTATTGAATTTTTCGCATCACATCTTATCCCATGTGGATGCATGAGGACCTCCTGGGATCCCTTGACACCTTATGAGATCCTAGAGGATCTCATAAAAACTCGTGGGAACATGTACTTTATTCATATTTTTCAAAAAAACTCTTCTTCTTTGGCTAAAATGAATAAGACTTGCATTCGAGATAATATTTCTGTTCAGAACTTTTTTCCCAGTTTCCCTCATTTCTTGTTTGAAAAAACCTGCTAGAAAACATCCTTGAAATCTTATGAGATTTTATGGCATCTCACTGAGATATGTTCCCATCGGATCTCATGGTATTTCTTGGGACTCCGTGGAATCCGCTGGGATGTATCGGGATAAAATTTTGACATTTCGTGCGATTCTATGAAACCCCTTATAACTTCTTGGGGTAATATGGATCCCATAGGATATCATGTCACCTCATGGAGTGCTGAAGGCTATGGTTATAGATACTGACGGAATGTCATGTGATTTCACATAATCCTACGGGATCCCGAGAAATTTTGTTCAGCAAGGATTGCCCAAAATTGGCTACTTGTTTTATAATCAATTGAGCAAACACAGTTTGCGAATGAAGCGGATTCAGTTGACTCAAGTTTCGTGTAGCCAAAATGCATGGTTTGAGGGTGTAAAATCTTACAGGGATCCCTGATCATCAGGATCATCAGGGATCATCAGGGATCAGGGATCACCAGATCATCAAGGAATCAGGATTCCTGATCATGATTGTTAAATTTTAAATCTTCTTCGCGGAACACCGTGTTTAGAATATGATAAGCTTCGTGTTGAGGGATTCATAGTGAACATTAACTTAGACTTGACCTCAAATAGAGTGACTCTCAAAGACGAAGGACTCTTTGAGAGTATTCCACAAAATATGTTTTCAGGATGGATTTTACCAAAACTCCCTTCGCTCATAGCTCTGCATCGACGTCAAGAGAGATAGAAAGCAGATCCCCTTCTCCGCCTCGCTTTCTTATCGTTTGAACCGGTGATTTTTGAAACGGCCCCTCGAAAGGCAATTAGGTCAAACGAATGCTTCACAAAGGTAAAAATTGGTTCGCTGCAGTGCGACAGAATTTTCGGGCGCCGGGCAGCGTCCTCGTTAGCGACTGCTTCATAATCCCCTAGAAATTTCTCTGTGAAAAAATACACACACCGCGCTGCCGACTGCAACCTTTTCTATTTACCCTGCGCAACGCAGAAGAGCTAATTGAGACAGTGTCCAAACAAGGATAAGCATCTCTCAACGTTGGCTCCGAACCTCATCGGCGTAGGCGTGCAGTCATACACAGCTACATCCCCGCTCGGATCGGTTTCATATCCGAGTGACCGGTGTGCAGGCGCTCCCTTTCTTTTCCAGTCCGAGGATTTTTAACGACGCCGAATCTCTGGTCTGCCGTTGTACTCCGACTCGCTGCAACAAGTGGCCTTTCCTCGGCACTCGTCGCAAACAAAGCGCGCCCTGCACTCGCAGCCTCTTTGCTCGATCCCATTCAGAAGTACGGGGCCATATCGCGATTCCGCTCGACTGACGTCTCGCTACATACCGGTGTCGCTGTCCTATCCCGTGGCTCCGCCGAGAGTGAAACGCCGAGAGGCATTCTACTACTTAGCGAACGGCTCGCTAAATACTGTAGGCGAGAGCGAGTAAACGGAAGAGACGAAAGTACGGGGTCGCCCTATTAGGGTCGACGACTCGAGAGCTCGCGTGCGATGCGGTGCAACAGACTCCGAATACCGTGCCGATTCCTCGTGGATGCGATGCACCTCTCGAGGAGCTTCGCTGCGGCCGAATGCCGAGCGCGTTATACTCGCGCTTTCTCTTGCTCGCGGGCTGAGAGCTATACTGGCGAGCTGAAGAATATCGAGAGTCAGCTGACCGATGAAAGTCGTTCTAATAAAAACTCCCGCGGCTCATTGACGATGGCCCGTGATTGTCTCTTTCATTGAGCTTTTTGTTTTCTACGCGCAGACTCACTCACTATGCTCCTTCTCACGTTTTCGCTCGGCGAGTCTTCAATCGAATGCGCGACTTTCTTCGAGTGAGCTGCGCAAAGGCGACAACTGCGCGAGCCGCTAATGAATATCCAAAGCGCGCGGCGAATAATTGGGCCAAACGACGAGTGTGGTGTACCCAGTGAGCCACTTTGGCCTTTTTGCCATCTCGCGATTCATCGAGCGAGCTCGGCGCCCCGTTCGCGTACCCACGCTTTCGCAGTAGAGCACAGCTGGAGCCTGCCTTGCTGTTGTCGTGCAAAAAGCTCCCGCAGATTTTTCTCACGAGCGCGAGGATGCATATGATCGCACCTGTTTGCAATGGTAAACGGCTGCGGCGTGGCACTCGAATAGTTGCGAGCCGTAAAAAATTAACTCCTCTCCAACTACTTGCGGCCAACCCATTAAAGCACTGCTTCCCTCGCTCGTTCCCTCCTACTCGAGCTTCGAACAAAGTACTTTCTCTCTTTCTCTCTCTAGCCACTAGCGGCTTTTTCTGCCCTCTGCCTCCTCTCGCTCTCGTTGCCAATCTCGATTCGCACAAGTGCCGCTCGCAGTCCTGGAATCCGTCAACCGAGCCGCGCCGATCTCTATCTCCCGCGAATACTTGTACATGCACTCAGGGCTGAGCCGTCTGACTGC
Organism: Eretmocerus eremicus; assembly: GCA_030522705.1. Taxonomy (NCBI): domain Eukaryota; kingdom Metazoa; phylum Arthropoda; class Insecta; order Hymenoptera; family Aphelinidae; genus Eretmocerus; species Eretmocerus eremicus. The sequence continues at coordinate 32,016 of JAPYYZ010000008.1, read as the reverse complement.
GAAGTCCCTGCGATGGATGAATTTCGTTGTTGGCCGCGAGTATATCGAGAGCTCCGCGAGACAAGCAGCGAGATAACGATGACTTTCTCCCGTCTAAATTGACCCGCGAGTTATCGCATCTGCTGACTCGTTAGACCCGAGAGTCGTGAGCCGCTCGGAAGCATCTTTCCGGGTAATCTGAATCCCTTGGGGATCGTTATTCAATATGTACGTCAGTTTCGGTGATCTTGTGGGTGCATCGCATTCGAAAACTGCTCGCGCATAATGAAACAATTTGGCCCGATTCTCACGGCGTGTAATGTTTGCACGGCTCTTGAGTTGATTCTGCACACATTGAATTTTCCATATAAAAACGCGAGTGAGAAACATCGTGTGCCGAGATTACTATAGTGAATTGTGAGGTAGTCTCGCGCCAAATCACACGACTCGATTATAAAATCATTTGGAGCTACGAGTAAGTTTCCTGAACTTCGAAATCGATAAATTTCTCTCTTCTGAAATCGTTACGAAAAGCATTGGATTAACGATATCCCGAATCGCTAATTCAGATAACAGTCTCAACGATCCCCATGAGAAATGGAGTATCGTATCAATGGCATAACTGTGACCACGCGATCTTATACACGCGGAATTTGCGCGACCGGTCCCTCATAGCTCAAAAATGAGAGAGTTCCACGCGTAATCAGAATCCGGGCCACGGCACACGATCCCCGAGCTTTGCGTCTACGACTGCTTCGAGAACGCATGTCAAGTCGTGGCGATACGCTAATGAAATTATTCGAACGATATGGGGACATGAGCGTTAGTTGCTGCAACTCTCGTCGTCAAATTCAATTTGTTTTCCCGGGCGAATTTAAATGGCCCGATCCGAGAGAAAGTTGTCCAATCTGCGCGTGCGGAGGAAGCGGACCGTGGCGAGCAGCTGCGGCACCTGCTACACTATATAATACCCCTTCGAAGCGTGGCCAGATAAGCCCGTATCCTCGATAGCGGAGGAATCCAATAGTTCGCAACGAGCTCGCGTCCAAAAAAATCGCCGCAAGGTCAAGCCCGGCCGTGTGCCCGCCTTAGCCTGCAGCCCATTGCTCCATGGCGTCTCGAGTACCTAATCGCTGAGCAGCTTATTTGGGCAAAGAGACACGGAAGCTCGTGTGCGTGAGCTTCGAAATCGGACGCACGAGTGTATGCACATGTTGAGGAGACCAACTCGCGGCGAGCCGTCTTACGTAAGGGTGGCTGCAGTCGCGCGCGGCTATCGAAAAACCAGATCGCATTCCGTAGCGCTGCTGCGGCGCGATACATGTCGAAAGAGACAATTAGCGGCGTGGCTACAACCCGAGCGAGAGCTGCACATACTGTGGATACACGCTTACAAGCTTGGGGAGCGTCTCTCGAAGCGGCTGTGCGGCGACACGTCGTGCCCCGCTCTCATATCTCGAGCACGGCGAAATACAAAAGCAATAGGCAAGCCCGGGCACCTGACGAAACGTCACTCTGTGCAACGCGGCTTCCTTAGCTATGCGAGGAGCGCGAGTTGACGAGCACTATCGCGCATTGTATACGAGCCGAGAACGTGTTATTTGCGCCCGCGGGCCAGCGATTTGAATCTCGCGCCTCTTCGGCGCAAGCGCGCGTTGCGCAATAACCCCGCTCGGATTCAAAGTAGCTCGGTCGGGAGAGCGCCCTCGTATGAGTATCGTGCTCGTTTACGAGTGCGTGCACGTGTTGTCCTGTGCGGTGTCTGCGATCTACTTTTACCAGGTGATCTTGATTCACTGCTAGGATTCCCGACGGTGTTTTGCATGCCGTAAAAGTTAAAGTCGATTATCCCATGAGCACGTGCATCAGCACGCGAGTCATCCGCTGATCTAGATCTTGAAGCTGTTCGGATGACCATTTACGAAATGGCCTCGAAAATTGACGGCAAATGTGAATGTAGAAATTCCTCTGACGCAGATGCAAGAGTGTGAAGATCTCGAGTCTGACGATGAGTCGAGGAGAGAGAAAGATCGCAGCTATTCCGGGTGAGCACATACTTACATTTCAAGAGCTGTCTCTCACTGTTGCACTAGCTGGAATTCTAATCGACGAGTATCTCCTGCACGGAGCAGAGATAGTTGAGCGGAGGAGCGTTACAAAATTCCATCGTGTTGGACACTTAATCGCTTAGGATAGCGATGGAATGTGCGGCTTGGCGTTACATAATGTAATAGGAATATCAGGCGTAGGGCTCGATGAATTCCGTGCTCAAATATTACAACTTGTTATGATAACGAATGGGCTATTGATCTACGGGTATTCTAGACGCCGAGGTGTTGAAGACGGATAAAAAGCATGTGGACTGCTATACAGGTGAAATTTCTCTCGAGTTCGCTAAGAGATGTATCTTTTATTTAATTTTGAAGGAAATTTAATAATCCATCACTTTTATCTGAAACTCTCTTCAATCTCGCCCGTCCCTCTTGGTCTACGGATAAGAAATGCAAAAAATTCATTTTGTTACCTTGAATGATTTTTTATAATTTTTGCATACCTCTGCCCGTCCCCGGGTCATGGAAGCATCATTTGTAATGGGTTTGACTACCGGGAAAAAAGAAGTTGCTCTTAGGATTCTTTGTTCTAGAAAAGGCTGTAATTACTGGACTCAACGCGACTCAACGGGGCTACTCGTTTTCCATCATTATTTATGGAGCTACAATGTATCCACGTAAAGAAGTCGAGAGCCGACGAAATCCAGTCATCTTCATTTCATTCTTTCACAAATGGTCCGTAGGAATACACAGAAGTACTCTGAGCGATGAATTCTGTCGGTGTCTGAGGCCCGTGCAAGGCATTCTTCGAAATGAAATTCTTCCAAAATATAATTGGCAATCCACCGGAGCAGAGCATGTGACCCTTACAAGGCTTACCACAAAGGCATGTAATGATGTGCACTGCTTAGCAATCCAGGGTCTTTGTTGAAAACCGGTGAGGCAGGATGCGAGCTGGACCACAAAATTACTCTCAAGGTATTTCAGCGATCCTCCGGGCTCGATGCCGACAGCCTCGCGAGAGCGTCCCTCACCTCGTCCCTCACGGTCACATTTGAAGCATTTTTCGCAGAAACTTAAATGAGCTCTTCCAAACTCATCTGCCACAAGACAAGAGATACGGAAAAAAAAACAAAAAATCATCGTCACTCAAAAGTTTCACGCTCCGCTCGGTCGAATGCCAGGGTCAAAGGCCTCGCTCGGTGTATAAGACACGTACATCCGAGCGTACATCGATCGCCGCTTCGGAGAGAATCAAGCAATTTGCCATAATATTTCCTCTCGTGGCGTGCTCGAAGCGGTTCGCGCGACTGCCACGGTGAGAACAGACGCGTGGCTCGTGCATAATACACAAGCTCGTGTCTCTTGCGGTCTCTAGCTCTCTCGGCTCCTCGGCTGGCTATGCGAGGGAATAGACCTCGGCTTGGAAAAGTTATCAAGTAATCCCGCGGCCTCGCTCGAACGATAGTGTCGCCAGCCTTGGCTCCGCTCCCTCGCCGATCTCGTGTACTCCGTAAGCAGCCCCTCGGCGAGTTTTCATCGAGCGCGTAAATCTTGGCCCGATTATGGATCGTCGCGCCGCTGAGCACAAAATTCACTCGAGTCCCAAGACGATTTATCGTCCCATGCACGTATTATCTCTGCGCATACAGAACGAGCCGCAGGTCGTTCATCACTCGAGTGAGCAATCAAGCACGTCAGAGAAGATGCCGACAAGTTTGCGCAGTTCCTCCAATCCTTTTGCGTCCCTGATCGGAAGCCCTAGGAGTGTAGATTTTTGATATTACCTTTTATTGGTGGGCCTCGATACCGGATCCTGGAGGATGACATGGATAAGCCCCTATTTCGAAAAGGAAGTTAACTTCCAACTAAGGAAATCCATTCATCTTCCCATGTTTGAACATGTAAGTACCTTACCGTGTTGATGACAAGAATTATGAGAAGTTTAAAGTCGTCGTGTCCCAGAATTAGTCCATTGCTGATTCTGACTGTACATACATAATGTTGGCGTTGGTATTCTGCAATCTGATGAATTTCTCACTACTTGTTTATATTATTATTGATGGTACTAAACATTAGCCAAAAGAGTACTAGAATGATCAATATCCCAAATTGTTGGATCAAAATGTATTCCTCCAAATTCTACACCGTCCTAAATTCAGAAGAATTCAGGCAGTGCATCTCAACTGACGAGTTGACTTCGTTCTTCCCTCAAACTTCCACCATGATCAATAACTGATTCAAGTTATTGCCCTTCATGATCAATAAGAAGAATATTTCAAAAGAGCGTGCTCTCCTGGCATGGAGAATAGATTTCTTTAGGGCCCCAAACTTGCAGTAAAATAAGATTACACAGTTTGGAATCATGATTCTTCAAAGTTTTTTCCTTTTGAATGAACGGTCACAATTCACGTTGACAGCCAGAGGCGGCGACGGGGGAAGGGAGGAAGGGGGGGGGGCTCATCTGCGAGCCAACTCCTCGTGTATAAAAGATTACGAAAAGGTCAACGTGAGAGAGAAGATAAATTAGGAATGTTCCCTAGAAACTCGTCCGTAAAGATTCTTGGATTCATGTGTAAAATAATTAATGTTCCATACAATCAGATTAGCTGGCACTATTTATAAAAACAAAGTCCCGAGTTTACTCTGAGGAAGTCATTTCGATACTTTATAACAATTAGCTGAACTCCTCCATATTTGTGTAAATCTCCTATTCGCTGAATATCATCTTGTTTCTCCTGAGAATCAAATCGTTCTGGGTCAAACTTTGGCTAATACAATCATTTTTTTCCTGCCTACAAGCTTTGAAGATCTAATGATTGAAGGAAAAAGTTGTTCGTGGAGGATTCGCAAATGTTTATCGTACGCGATTGTCCACAACTCTGGCTCATGAATGATTCTGAGCTGGAGCTTTGCAGTACCGAGGAAGAAAGAATGTTTGGTAAAATTAGCTGTAGATAACTACAGGGGTCACTAATGAGCCCCACCTCACGGATCATCCTATCTACTTTCCATGCTGACACATAGAATGCTGCACAAGTAAAGTCTAAAATAAACATAAACTTATTCAAATTCTTAACCGAGCACGAATGTATCTCGACAATGAATATCGCCCTGCAAAAGGTCCAAGCAACAATGAGGGGTGGAGACAATTCTCACAGGCCACGGTTGAAGCGGTGTAAAAATATCGATCGAATACCGATCCCTGGCGAGACTTGAGCGCACAGTGAAAGCGCCGCACCGCAACCGCGCATGGAATTCGGAGGTCTCTCGTGCGCACCCGGATAACCCATCATCACACGTGAGCTCGTGTACTTGTTGAATCGCGCCCGGAGTCGCGCGTTTGGCGACAACGGGCTTTCTCCTGCTACCAACTCATCGGAATGCGTTTTCGCCCGTCCAGCCCAGCGGCCGCTGCTACTGCTCCCGCAGAGCTTGCGCCACGTACGCTTTCAGTCCATCGTTGCCTGGACAGCCCATCCTCGGGGTATAAAATAGAGGCCTCGACAGCGGCAGCCGCGTGCCAGCACGTACTGGCGCGCACCGTAAGATGCGCCGATCTCTGTGCGCTTGCTAGCGCCCAACGTGGACGGTGCGCACTTTTTGCCCCCCGGGCGGCGTGATGACTCGATTCGCCGCGCTCGATTGTCTTGCTGGGCCTAGACTTTCTGCGTTATGTGTCTGTTGTTTAGGGCGTGAGTTGCGGTGCAGGTCCCGCTGATCTAAAACGTGCTCCGATCATCATCTCGAAAGAGCAACATCACTGTGCGGGATGTCGGGCGGGACCCGTTATGCCTTGATTGTCGACCCAAGTTCGATTTTCCATGGATAGCGGGGTTGGTTCCTGGTTCACGAAGCAATGTCGGGTACATCCGAGCCCGGCAAGCTTCTCTGGTGGAGGTTACCGGAGAAATTCTACCGTTTTCATTGAAAGAATTTCATCCAGTGAGATATCGGAAGAAGAGTATAGCTCCGAAAGAAAAACGCTTCGAAGTCTTTTGTATACTTGAAAAATCAAAGTAATATTTTCAAGTTTGTTCCTATCGCCCATCACCCTTCTTCAACATATTCGTGGGATCATAAAAATGTGCTTTCTTCGGAGTGATGTTGACGAAATTTTTCCTGTAAATAGAGCCTCCAATGTACCGATTCAATTCCCCGAAAATTCAAAACTGACTTCTTCCATTTTTTTCGAATAGATTATTTCATGACATGGCTGTTTGACTGTCTCCATGATCACCATGACCTCCGATTCTTGGTTGATGAGCGAATATTCCTCTGAGTAAGCTCGAGACATTCGAAGAATCCAAGTTATGAGAGGCGAATGAAAACAAGGTTGGAAAATTTCTGGATCTACTTACGTCTATTGCTCACATCTACATTACCATTCACATGATAGAATTGTAGTTGGCTGCAGGCTTCAGGAGAATCGGTAACTGCTTTCATCCCTCGTCAGAAATCCTCGTGACTCTCTAAAAATTATAAAGATACTGTGACTTCAGGATCGGCAATTTACGACGATTGTATCGAAATTATTTGCGGTCTACAGTTCTGCTGAAGATTTTTTCTCGGGAGGTGGATAATGAAATCCGGCTTCGAATGGAGATATACTCATGGAACCATCTTTAAAAATAAGACTCTCCATGGAATCCATTATCTCCGAGAAGAAATCCAAAACTTTCAAGGAAATAACATTTGCCTGAGTACCGTTCAAACCACAATATGTATTGATACAATCCTCCAGTGGAAGAGAGAAGCATGATCGAGAATAGGTTTCACGTTCATAGATGAAAGATTTATAAGGTCTGCTGAGCGTGGAAGGTAGTTACATACGAGGACAATCCTCAATCTCAAAGGGAAATGTCACTCATAACGATCGATTTTATCTGTAAACATGCGCATGCATATAGTTCAGCCCATGCAGTATTCTATATCACAATGTATATTTTGAAACGCGAGCCCCTAATGAAATGTTCTTACTTAGGATATAGCGCGAGAGTTATGAATAACAGCGTGTCCATCGACCTGCCGTATTAGATACACCATTACGACAATTCATAAATATACGGCAATTTTTCAATCGTAAAAGGGGAGAAGCGATAAAGCGTGCCTGATATAATTGCGTGCCTTGGCCGCGCGCTCCGAGCGCATTGCCCACATGGTCCTTATTATGTATCGCTTTCGAGCCGCGCTCGGTGTCTCGTTCTCGCTCCACGCCACGCGCTGGATTCTATGGTAAATTGTGGGTCATTTATAAATCGCGCGATCCCATTGCGTGATCCACTCGACCGAGCGTAAAGTACTCGCACGAATCCTGAAAAGCGCATTTACAATTCATGATTCATACTTTTACGTCTAATCCCCGAGTCTTACCGCCACGCAAAGGGGCTCTTTTTCTGTATAATTCAACCGAGCGCAGCGATTATCTCATCAGAGTCTGGCGTTTGCGTTCGACTGGAGTAACCTATTTCTCGCGCGAATGCACCTTTTGCTGGCGTCACAAATATATTTAGTGTTAATAAAAGTCTCTGATCCTCTCGAAGAAACGCACCTCTGCACAGAGAGCGGTCCAACAATCGTAATTACTTTGTAGCACTGCGCTCCGCTATGAGCTCATGAATCAAGAGTAGAGCTAGAATGTAACTACTTTGCTCCGTGAGAGGTGACGCTGCAATAATTCGAGAATATTTCCAGCATGAGAATGAGATGGCCGAGACTTGATGAATGCCTCAGCATTTAGTGACATAAAAAACTTGGATTGGCTCCTCGCAGCATAGAGTCTGAGAAAATGCTACTATAGTAAATCTGTGAAGCTCTTCCGGGGGTCTGGTGAGCTTTGTTATCGATAGCTGTATAGGTGTGGATCTACGGTAACTAGCAAATTGTGCAAGTCCAGCCTAAAACTTACGATGCATAAATATCCTGTAATCCTCCTCATAAGATATTCGAAATATCTCTTCCGGGTGCAGGAGAACTATTCAACATAACGTCGGCGCCGGCGACGCAGAGCGAAACTCACTTTTACGATCCGTTTAGCGGTATGAGCTCGCCGGCGCATTCAGCGTTCCCATGGGTGCAAGCATTTCACGCGCCACGAGAGAGCTGCATGATCATCTGTGCGCCACGCACATTCGATAAAATGCTTATATTTAACGTCCAGCAAAGCGAGATAACACACTTGGCACGGAATTCCAGGGCTCTCTGGCGCATCCAGAGAGATGCGCGAGGAGCGTCGTACCGCCTTCTTCCGTAATACGTTCCTGCTCGGTCTGCCCAGTGGAACAGGAATCGCTGAAATCGGCTGGCCTTTCGATCAGGATTCCATCGACGCGAGAATGGAGCTTGGAGATCGAGAGTGCGGCTGAGGAATTACCTGCGCAGCCGCTCGAAGACCGGTCTTGTATGTGTACCGGGCGTGAGATATTTACGCACGCACATCTCGACGGGAGCAAAGCCAGATTGGCGTGCACTTGCAGAGATCGCGTGATGCTCGAGTGTGTGCGAGTGCGAGTACGACCTGTTGCTGCCCTCTCCCTACGGAGTGCAACGGCGAAGTGAAAGAAAGTAATTGGCGATGCTCAGGGGCCCGTCGCCCGGGCTCGACTCTCTGCGCATACACGACGAGAGAGCGCACCTTGTAACCTCCTGCCTACCTGTACACACTTGCAGGTGCTGTGGATGCACTCGAGGCCCGCGCGTGCATGCATGTTTTGCTTGCGCAACGTGGGGCTGCCGCTGCAGTGTCGAACTGGCTCCGCTCATCGCGCGAGTATGTGTATGAGTATTTCACACTGCGACATCGATCCCGCACGTCGCTCTGAGCACACGCCGTGTGTACATCTATGTCATGTCTCGCGTTCTTGACGGCTGTTTGTGATTGAAAATTTTATTTCGACTGACGATCGAACGTATGTTGACTTTATCTATCTACTTTATCTTTGAATAAATGAATGAACTAAATGAATTTCGTCTTTACATGGTGTTCAGATGCATAGCCTATATTCTGAGCTAAGAATAACTTTCTATGATTGAAAATGAGCTTCTGAAATACCTAGATATACTGGTGTGTTCACGAAGAGGAATCACTGCATTCATATCACACGTTCGCCTAGAAAAACAAAGAACAATCAAGGGCAATGATGGCACTTCACTAGCGTCATTCAGCACTTTGGATCGGCGCAGAAGATCATCTCGAGCATTCTATCACGTCCATCATTTCTAGTGTTCGTTGATGAGTCTCAACTCGAGTTTTCGATCACGGGAATCACCTCGAGTACACAGTGGTGAGTATCACCTCAAGGACTCGCTGACAAGTATCAGCTCGAGTACTGGCTCACGGGAAACATCTCTAGTATTCGAAGACAAGCATTATCTCAAGTACTCGGTCACGAGTACCATCTTGGGTACTTGACTCTGAGTATTATATCGAGTCCTCGATCACGAATATCGACTCAAGTACTCGACGATGAGTATATTCACGAGTGCTCGATCACTGAAATCACTTCTAACACTCGGCAAGTATCACCCCGCGTACTCAATTATGGAAATCACTTCGAGTACTTGATCGCGGAAATCACCTCGAGGGCTCCTTGAAAAATATCACCTCGCGTACTCGATCTCGGGAATCACCTTTAATACTCGACAACGAGTATTACCCCGAATACTCGGTAATTGATATCGCTTCGAGTACTGGAACATGAGTATCACCTTGTATACTCGATCTCGGATATCATCTTGAGTACTCGATTATGGTAATCACATCGAGTATTTTATCACCGGAATCACCTCAAGAATTCGATCATGGAAATGACCTCGAGTACTCGATCACGGACCCCGGGAACTCGATAAAGACTATCACCTCGAGTTCTGAAATATAAATATCGCATCGAGTGCTCAATGCCGACTTTCAACTTTGGAATTCAGTGACTAATATTACCCCGAGTTCTTGATTAAGGGCATGTCGGAGTCCTATTCCCATTGCATACTTACCGACGCCATTGAGTTTTCAAATTACTCGATGGATTTTCGAGGTATCGCGGATCTCGATTGTAACGCGGATTTTGTAAGTCTCCTAGAATCAGCGTCATTTCCGATTTTCGCGATATCTTGAAAATTCACCAAGGAATTTGAAAATTTGACAATGCCGGTATCCGATATCCCCTCAGGGAAATCACCCCGATTACTCATTAGGGAGTGTCACCTCGAGTACTGAATCACGTAAACAACCTTAGGTACTCGTCGACGAGCACTACCTTGAGTACTTGGTAATTAATATAGTTTCGAATACTCGATAACGAGTATCACCTCGAATACTCGAACACGGTCGGTCACGGAAATCACCTCGAGTACTCCATGACGACCATGAACTCTGGTATTCAGTGACAAATATTACCTCGAGCACTCGATTACGGATCCCTCGAATCACCTCGAGTGCAATGTAAACAATTTTGTTGAGAAATCTCTGTGTTCAACATAGGTCGGATTTTTATCCGATGCTGAATACAGGGATTCTACAGTGCGGATAGTAAACTCCCTGCACCGAGTTGGATTTTCCCAGGCGCTTTGAGATATCACAGATGTGCAGTGTCCGCTTTGCCGAATCATCCACGGCCGAGAACTTACTAGATTTCTGAGCAATAATTCACAGTATTCTTAGGCAATTTTTGAATATAATTTGCAGATCCCTAACCAAATCCTATCAAGACCGAACCTGGAACGTGGTTCAAAAAGTTTCGAGGGGTTCCAACTATTCTACACCGTCGGTTTTCCAACCTCAAACAACAACGCGCTACAGCGGAGGAATGAGAGTTTCGCGGGTCTATAAATTCACAACGCGCGTGGGAACAACCCAAGGTGACACTCGATCACGATCCAGTGACCAATATTACCCCGAGCCCTCGATTACGAAAATCACCTCGAGTACTCAGTGGCACGTATCACCTTGAGTACTTGATCCCGGAAATCATCTCAAGTACTCGCTCACGGAAATCACCTCCTGCACTCGATCACGGAAATCACCTCGAAGGTTCGGTAACGAGTATCACTTGGAGCTCTCCATTACAAATATGGCTTCGAGTATTCGATGACGAGTATCAACTGTAGATCGATTTGATGAGGGAAATCATGTTGAGTACTCTATCACAGTCAGAGTGAGCCAACCGAATGATCGTTACTTGCCTCGCGTGAATCCAAAAGTTGAATTCCCCTATCCATTGGTAATTTTAACGTGAAATTTCCCCTTCTCCCGATCCAGGAATCAAAAGCCTGATATCTTTCAATGAAACAATATCCATTCTATTGATATTCTTTCAAAAATATATTAAAGTTATTCTCTCAAAATCTTTGAAGTATACGATCAAAACTGAAGACATTTACGATCCCAGCGCACGATTTGACCTAAGTCTACGTACACCGCTGCTCCAAGAAACTTTTCATATCATTGTGAGTTGTACATATAATCCTGAAACATAAATTTTGTGTTCATTCAAAGATGCCAATCCTGTATTTGGCACGGTTGTGTTGTCGTTGGTAAGTTCGAAACTCGACGACCATTCATTAATGATTTTCCACCACGCTAACCTCAAGATCGGACATTTCTCCCCTTTTTGCGGCTCTCGTGGTGAAAAATATCACATCACTTCCGGCGGAAAAGCTCGTCCGAGCCCTTAGGACATGTCTCCCTCGCTGCGCTCGGTCGACAACACGTCCTAGGGCCCGAACTCGCCTCCCGCCTTCAGTGATGTAATCTACTATTGTGTCACATATTCATCCCCCGAATAGGGCATGATCGCCCGCCGAAAACTTGCGATCCTCCCCCTGCCCGCACCTGGACAAAGAATGATTGCGCTTTTTTCGGGTGCATTCCATCCCATGATGGCAGAATATGGCCCTCCTTTGGCGAGATTCTCACTTGGTGCTCTTTTTTCGCTGAAGTTAAATCATTGGATACTTATAAAATATTGATATGTGATAACTTATTCAAGGAATTCGAATGCAGCTATTGAGATGTCGACACAATCGATAATCTTGATGTCAAGTAAGTCGAGTCCGGGGTTAACATTGCCTCTCATAAAAATCAATAAGGTAGTTTGTGAAGGTAAATAAAGACTCATCGCGAGCATGAATCATCAATCCAGTCACTCATTGCTCATCGTCTGCAGAATACTCTTCACACGCAAAATCGATTCCCAACAAAAAAAACTTCCTCAAAATCCATTTCATTGTGAACTCCCACTCGAAGCCTCTTACGGATAATGGGGCTTGATATTTTCTCCCAGATTCCAAGTCTCAGAAGAGACCTCGCATGTCGAATACTCGGATAACTTATGGGAAAATTCGAAGATTTTCTATTTTATTATCCTTGTGTAATGTTAACTAAAACTCTTCAAGTATGTGCGTTACGTGTCTGGAGATATCTGAGAGAGTCATGGACATTTCAAGAAATTTCATCGAGTGATTTTGGGGCATTGGCGATTGACAAATAAGGTTTTGCATCCGACTCAAGTTAAACTCGTTATTATTCATCATGGCACGACGACCGCATACAAACACACTCCAACTAATGTGGTCCGAGATCATATCCTGTAGCAGTTAGCATCAGTGCATGATACAACTTGGCATGCTGAGGACTGAAATATCATGTTCGTAGCACAGGATCTTTGGACGTGGATTCCTTGGCGTAAGACGAATCCGTCTTCAGAATCTCAATCAATTGCGTGACCATGCCCATCGCGTATCCGAATCATTTTCGCCTCGTTTCCAGAGCTTGCAATTAGAATGCTTCTAGAGTCAAGTCAGTTGGCAGTGGCGACGGCGGGCGTCGAAGTCTCCTTGCGATGGCTGCGCGTGGCGAGCATACGTTAGAAGCGCCGTTTCCGTCGCCCCCGCGAGCTCGCCTTCAGCCGCAGCTGTCGCCCGTAAAAAGCCATCTCGCGAGTTCTCTCGGCGTCGTCGCGTCTCTCGTCGTTATGCATTCTTATCGCGCGCACAACGGCGGGCCATATGCATATGCACCCGCACTCGCTCATGGGGCAACACACCTCTATGCCTCGCACGAGTCCTCCTTGCCCCTCTCTCGCTCACCTCTCTCCATTGACTCGATCCAAATGCAGCGCCCTGCACGTATGGAGCGATCGAGCGAGCAAGAGATACGAGGGCAAGAAAGAGAGAGACGATGTGAGAGCGTTTCACAAGCCACGGGCCTCGTACGTGCACACGCTTCGATCCGCATTGCTCGCGTTCCTCTCGAACGGGCGAGCTTCTTTTTTAGAAATCCGAGCGCGCGCGCACAAGTTGAGCGGCTTCGATCTATCGAATTTCCATGCTCGCGCGACCGCGTAGATAATAGGCCGATAGCCGCTGACCGGTCGCACAGTGTCGCCGGCACATACTCGGGGCTGCTCGCAGGATCGGAATCGCACGTGTCGAGTGCGCGGTTCTGAGCACGTTTGGCATGCGCCATGCGGCGAGGGCTCGAGAACCGCGCGACCATACGAATCTCGATCGAGAGGTGATCTGTCTCGGCCGCGCCGGGTCACGCTTCCCAATGCATCGCTTTGCGGGATAAAACGATATGCCCGCCGCGAAACTCGACGATCCGAGTGTGGAGCGCCGCCACTGCCGATCGTGGCGCAAACATAGGATCCCATTGGCATGCAGACGGCACAGCGGCGCTGATTGTGTATCCTGGAATTCTGTAATAGCGCGCAGACGTGTTTGCAATTGTGGATTCTCTTGGCTAATGGAGCTCGCGTGAAAATCATTTCATCCGAGTGAATCCAATTTCAATGTGTGCTCCGAGCAATCGTCATGTCGTGATTGTGTCTCATTCGGATTCCACCCTTTCGAAATGCGAGAGTGGCTCGAGAGGCGCGGAGATAATTGGAAAATCTACTTGCGTCACAGATGTTCCTCTGGAAAATGACATATTGGATGTTGCAAAGTGAATTAAAAGACGAGTTGAACTGGTTCTGAGATCATCGTAAGGTTGGATGATCAAGATGACACTGTCAACAAAGCGGCCACAGGCTTAACAATATTCCTTTCCGCCCAGCCATAACTTCCCTGAGAACGAAATCTCGCGCTAATTTGAGACACGCTCACTAGTTTGGATTGTACACGTTGCCTCAAAGCTCTCGCGAGATCGCACTCGCAGATTCTACAGAGCCGAATGTTACTAAATCGAAATGAGCGTTCTGCAAATGGAAACCCTATATATCGATCACGAGTCAGCGGGCTTATCTCGCAGTGCTCGAATCGCCCGCGTAACCCTGCGATTCCCATGGCCGGCGAGTCAACGTAAGCAACTATCGGCATCGCCAACACCGGAGCCAAAAATGAAACTCGGTCGAACCGCGTCCACTCGCTCTGGCACACATGCCGATCAACGCATCGCCTCGGGTACCCGTCCCGCGATCGATCGAGCTCCTCCCGCCGATCCCAAAACACGTCCCGATAGCATCTGCCGGTGCGCGGCGTGTGCCGGTATCGCTCGAAATCGGCGTCGCCGGGATCCAGCCTCGGAAAGAGATCTGCTCGATCCTCTCCGATCAAGCGCAGCGCTAGTGCGGTGGTGTGCGTTTACGAGCGCACGGGCCTCGATCGCGAGGATTCCTGGCTGGCGGCGGTGAAAGGAGTAGGGGCCGCACGGAGACGGCGGTCGTGGCGGCTCGAGCTCACGAGGAGCATGCAGTGGGCTGCACGCGGGCGCCACGGCGAGAGAGAGCGAGAGAGAGAAAGAGCTCGCGGCTCGGCAGTCGTCGGCCGATCCCCGTAACGCTTGCACCGGCGCGGAGCCGCAGCGCGCTCAGAGAGCCAGGTACCAAAATGGCCGCGTCGTGACATAGGTGTGTAGACACAGTGGCAGACGGACTCTGCCGGTACCAGTCCTCTCCCGCGTGAATCGCCGGGAACTTGAGTGTTGTTTCGTCTTCGTGGAAGCCGCCGGGGTCGTCGCTGCCGCTCTGGTCCCGCTGCTGCGCGGAGCTTGGACGACGTCGTCGCGGCGCCACCACCTCCGCAAGGTAAGCTGCGCGTGGGTGCCGGTGAATCCGCGCTCGCCGCGGCTCCTCCGCAGAAACGAAAGTGCATCGCTGAGAGATACGCTCCAGTCTGCGCAACCACCTACCGCAGATGCAGATGAGCGTTATGTGGTGGTGCTCGCGTTACGCAACGTCTACTTGCGCTATCGCGTGCCGTGTACACTCATCAACACGTGTTGTGCGTGCAGTATTGCTGGAAAGCTTGCTCGCGGTCAGGTGCGCTGGCTACTGCACTTGCCGGTACTAGCAAGTGCGAATCGATGGAAATTATCGGCTCGCATGACGCTTGTGGGCAGCTATCTCGCGGCTACCGAATCGATCGTGCGCTTTTGCAACGTAACGAGAACAGTAATTGTTTCTAATCGAGAATGCATTCGCTATAACGACAGCAACATACGTGAGAAATTCCGGTTAGTCTTTTGGAAACGCAACCAGCGTTGGTGCGTCTTCATCGCGCACGGTATCGATCGCCGATCGCTAACCGATTTTCGAGAGGGGAGCGCGCAGCATCTTTTTTCGCCGGGCGAGCGCGTACACAATAGCCAGCGCACTCGCTTGGAGGAATTCGCGGCCTTGGGCTCTGCAGCTCGGCATCCTTGGCATGTGCAAGCGGGGCCAAGCCCGTGTTGACGCAGCGAGTATGTGGACCGCGATCGGTAGCGCTGAGAAATCCTCCCGCCCCGCGCATTCTTCGCGCCGGCTCAACGGGCCCCAACCACGCTGCACTGGGCCCGCATTCAGCGCTCCGCTCATTCTAAATTCCTCGTCCACCCCGTTCCTTCCCTCCCCTACTCCAGCTCGCAGTTTGTGTATACGCGTGCGCTGATTTCGGACAGCGAGGAATACTGTCTACTTCGTTTGGACGGTCGTACGCGCACCCATAGAGCTGCATTTGCATGCGTCGAGTGGATTCGGTGCGACAAACCTCGTCCTGTTGTGTCCCGGTCGTGCTATTTCGAGCGGAACCCGTTCCACTTTTTGCGAGGATCTGCCTAGCTCGCGCTTTTTATAGCCCGCGCATGAATAATTCAGGCTGTCGATAGTCGTAGTCGTCGTTGTCGCAGTCCTCGTGGCTCCCCGTTGATTCGAGGCTGTGAGTTTACTTCGCTTTCTATGTGTTATTTTTTTCGATGTCATATGTATTCAAAAGAGCAGCGACTACGAGCGAGTCGTTAGATTTTACGATCACGCCCGGTGGAGGCGAGCGAAGCGTCTGTCGATGGGTGATGTACACGATGTCCTTGCAGAGTGCCTCACGGAGATTCACGCAGATTACTAGCTAACGAAGGAGAGTCGACGAGAAGAAGATTGCAGTTGCGAATGCCGTAGTAGTAGTAATGGAGAACGCGGCGAGCGTTGAGTAGTAATAGCTGGGCGTGGTCAGACGCGAGGACCGTATCCGATAAGAGCCGTTTGATAATTGCCGACCTAATCCGATAGTTTCTCTCGCGTCTGCAAAGATTTTTCAATGTGGAAAAAACCGATGCCTCGCTCGTGGTCGGTGGAAAAGTTAATTCTGCTCATCACACCTATCCGATTGAACACCCGATTTCTCCGACGACATCGACTCACACCTCCGATCGTCGGTACATAATTGAATTTGCCATGCAACATGCTGTATCTTCTCGCGAATCACGCCCACAGTGCATCGATTCAATAAAAGTTATCATCGTAAACTCGATGATGAGGTCCGCACGAACGATCGTAAATCAGCCGGACGCCTCCTGGCACTATAAAAATTCAATCCCATCTTCGGGAACGAAACTCATTCTACAAAAGCGCGTACGAGCTATACCCAGCTTTGCAAGTGATATTCCGTTAGCGTGCATCTCAAATGCCTCGCGAAAAAGAAAGCCCGCGAGGATGGCATCTGACGAGGTGCGGCAGGTATCTTCGAGGCCGGTATTATGATTGTGCGCCGATGGAGGAAGAAATTTAGTATAGCCGTACGTAGCGTTGCGCGCTTCCTGTTTCATTACGGCCATTTAATAATACCGCGCAGCCGCAGCCGCTCCTCGTCACCGACAATCTACCTATACATCTCTCCTTGGACGCTCTCTTCGATTCTCTCTCCCCCTCTCTCGAGCTTCCTTCCTGCCACGGAGGAAACCTTATCTCCCGGCGCGCGATTGAATCTCCATCGTGAGATGGATTTTTCAATTGCCCCGTGGTATTACATCTGAAGGCTGATTTATAAGGTCAGACGGAGGGAGTTTCTTTCCGTGAGTTCTGTGATCGATAAAAGTGCCGGTCTATCGCGGAAGAGCGCCATCCTTCGCGAATTGCTCGCCCCATGTCTCGCGCAGTCCATTTCGATTCGATGGTATAATCAACTGAGCATACTCGAGGTGGAGTTTTTACATGCTCAATTAATCGAGAGGAAAAGATTCTGCAAGAATGCCTATCTTAATTGGCGTGCCTAAGCTAATTTACAATCCTCGCCGCTTTCTTCAATTGATATGCCGTATGAGAATGGTATGCAATTAATTCTTGGGAACCTGTACGTCTGTGAAGTATTTGCAAGCTAAGGAGGCTGGATGAAAAATCCAATGCCTAAAGGCGAGTGACTTGTACAAGTAAGAGCAGCTGATTAGCATATAGATTTATATGTTATTTGGTCGGGACATAATATTCAAACTAGTTTTTCTCGGCCTCCAACGTTGGCGTTGAAAATACACAGGTCACTGAGATTATGGCCTGATCATGATGAGAGTCCAACTCAGATTCCATAATGGTATGCATACCAATCATTTCATTAGATGAGGGAAAAGTTTCGCCTTCAAAGGAAGATCCTCGCTTGAATATTTACAGAAACTTAAGTAATATCCATCGATATGAGTCATGATGGCGAGATTATCATATTTCACCGTATCCGAGATTCGAGGATCGTTAAAAGAAAATGATTTAACCTACTCCCAGAAGTTCATTGGGGATAATTTATACTTGAAGCCTCAAGTGAGATAGTTTCGAGAGATTTGGCCCTTCAAGGCACAAGACGAATGGCCGTTCGAAGCGAGTGATGACTACTACTATACATTCAAGTGTCGTCTTTGAGTCGACTTTTTTGCTTGACATTGAGTGAAGAATCGCTCTCAGCCTAGTAGATTTCCTCCCATCTCTTGTTCTAGCTGAAAAATTCTGCCTTCAAAGGAATAGATGAAAACTTGAGCAAATCGAAATGCCTTCTATTACTCATCTCACGTTACATAATTTCGACTGACGGAAACGAAATAGTTCATTCCAAATTTATTACCACTTCATAATTGCCCTGACCAATCATTGGAGTTTATTATTACAGGACTTCAATAGCATCTTGATGATGTCTCAAGCCCTCGTAAACGCATTACCAATCTTGAACTACGTTATATTTCTGGGTGTGCAGGCGATTACACAATTCGATTTTTACTAGATTTCATGAAATAAATCAGGGGATAAATACACGGATCACTGCGAGGTTGGAAAAGATTGTGTATCAATTAAGGGCGAGGATAAATTAAGCTAATAATCCAAATTTGACTCAATTATTGGAGCTTCTTCAACAGTCCTTGAAGAATCGATAAAGTAGGAGGAAGATTAATTTTTGCTATTTCGATTCAAGATTGTGAGAGTCTAGTCATATTCACTGCAAGTGCGCGTCAGGTCATACAGACATCAGCCACTGAGCGTGTTATGCGCCATGGCCTATTCTAACGATGAAATATCTCTCACAGAGGTATACATCTCATGTCCCGATAGTTCTCGTCGATCAAAGTGCCAACCACGGTTGAATGTAAACATAAAATCCGAGGTAGCTCATGCTCTTTCTTTATGTTGAAGGAGTAGAGCGGTGAATGAAAAATGAAAAGTTTCACTCGCTTCATAGACTACTCACACGTGACAAGATAGTAGATATAGACCGAAAATAAGGCCATAGAGCCCTCATAGTCTAGGGATATCGTCACCATTCGACAATATGGGTCCTGAAAGACTTACCAGTCACGAGAGAATCAATGAATAGAAACAAAATTATGATTAAAGTGTATGAGCAGCTATAGCTATAACTGTACATGTTCACCGAGTTCATCGATAAATTGTCAGAGTTGGCTGCCAAGAAATGGCCCAAGAGAGACCACCTGCCGTTTTCATAGGCAATGGTCCTTGTCCCTATATTACGTTGCATTGTTTTGTTGCAGGTCTGCCTAAAATCGACGGGTCCGAGCGCGGACCGTCAGGCTCGATGACCAGGTGGGCCAGCTTCGGCTGGCTGTCAGCAGCGGCTGCGCTCCTGCGCTAATTTGGTCAACTCTCACCACTGACGGCTCGCAGGATGCAGCAGCCAAGTGCGAAGCTGCTCTTTGCGGTGGCGTCGGCCTTACCGCTGATACTGCTGCTGCAGCTCACCCGTGAAGCTGGGGCCCATGTGGCGCTCACCTTTCCACGCGCTCGTCAATACGATCTCGACTTCCTCGACAACTCGAGAACGCCCGGGCCGTGTGGCATGCCCAAAGGTCAGTATTTCAATTGCTTCCATTTTATTGAGGGACATTGGCTCCTTCATTCATTGCGTTCTGCAAACATACTGCCGAAAAATTTTTGTGACGCGAATGTGTCCCCAAAATTTAGATATTTTCATAGAACCTGATGCGATAGCGCTACGTTCGCGTGAGATTCGGGTGTATTGCAGAAATATGAGTGGACCCTCTTTCATGAGGCATCATTGCGATTGCCAGCAGCATTTTGTTGGGTCGTCTTCTCGTGACCTTGGATATTTTTTGTTTTCAGTAGTAACAGATAAGATTGATCAGCCATCACTCGGAATTGCAATTCAGTAGTAAAAAGCGTCACTGGACAGACATCGTTCAGGAGTTTATTCACACTTAAACGATTGTTGAGCTCGGGTTCATCGTGCTGCGGTTGGAATAAGATTACTCTTCAAAATGATTGGGCACGCCTTGCCGTTGCTCACTTTACACAATTAAAGGCTCCAAGCTTATTATCTTACCTCCACCTTCTCTTCTCACAGGAAAATTATAATTTAACAGCGTCGGACAATCGCGAGGGTAGAACTACCTATATGTGACCTAGTCTCGCGAACTGATATCCAACGAGTATTTCTTTCACGCTTGAATGATTCATAGGCTATCTTGGAAACTCGCTGTTCCAATAAATATGGTATACTCGCATCCATTCTTGGTAGCATCGAGCGAGACCCCCGCGTCGTTCTACATAAAAAGTCGATCGGCCATTTCAAAACGACGCACTTGAGTCACCATCGCGGAGCTCGAATCGAAAAAACGGCGCGCAAATAACCGCTCTCCCTCCAATTTCCAAGATTTTGAACTATCGAAGAGCGTACGCGGCGCGGGGCCCGCATGCGAGCCACGGCCCGGAGCTATCCGCAGAGTTAACGCGAGACGTTTACAGCCCGGCAGAATTTCCTCTCCCGCAGCGCGCAATTTCCAGTGTTTTACGAGCGCAAACGGCAGCCGAGCGGCCCCGCCACTCGCATCGCGCTCCAAAACGCCCGCGGCGGCGCCCGCGCACTTTTCCCCGCAAAGTACTCCAGCGATAAGAACGTTTCTCTCCCCGGCGTTGGCGGTGGCGATTATTTGCGAGCTTCATCGAAGACCGGCATCCCAGTGGGCGCTCTCAACGATCGCATCGAGCCGAGGCTAGGCTCGTGCCCCTCATTAGCCGTGCCGAGCGCTCGACACTCGAAGATGACTTTTCGCAGCTAGACCGCGCGCCCCGTCTAACGCAAAAAATTATACGGCCAGCGGGCAATCCGGGCGGACGTTTTTTGCCGGCGCCGCGAGCCGAGAGCTCAACGAGTTTTTCCGCAAGGAGGCCGGCTGGCAACGAGTTGAGATCGAGAGTCGTCCGCTGCTCTCGCCAACGGGGCCTAAATATTCATGGCAGTCGTCGTCGTTGGCGGGGAGAGCACGAGCGACCTTGAGAGCGGGTTCGTCAAAGGTGATCTGCTCTCGAGCCGCTGCTCTTCTATATACGGCGCTATTACTCGACTCTTGAGAGCGAGGAAGAGTGATGACGCGCTGCACCACGGCCCGCGCAAGAGTGGCTCGCTCGCGGGGTCTGCCGAGATTGATGATGCCATTATAATCGTTTGGGCGCACGGTCGCAAGCGCGAGATGCGGAAAACCCATGAAGAATCACCGAGACGTTGACGGGACTCTGAACTCTGGAAAATTGTCGAGGTACGCACCTGTCCCCCAAAGGACAATATTTCATGATCAACCCTTCCAATCACCGCAGACATTTACGATATCCCCTTCAGAGGAAAAATCCCGCATATACTAGAACTAGTGATTATCAATTCGAATCTTTGAGAGATGTTTTCAGAAAGACTCTCCATGACCTTGTACTTTTGCATAAAAATATCAACTGAACCAGACAAGCCTGGAATTCCTCTATTGCTGTTCGATCAATGTTGAGTAATGGATGAAATCTGGTTAGATGCACGCGGAAGGAAAGATCTTCTTCCTCAGTATTCGCGGATCTAATCGACCATACTTGAAACTTTTGAGGCCGTTCAAAAGATTCTGGAATATTCTGAGTTGCATCTAACCATAAGAGAATGAACAACTATCAAATCCTGATAGCTTGTACATCATGACGAGGAAGTAATTTTCTCAAATATAAATTCCATACACCTATTCGATCAAAAAGTTTGGTGGGAAAATGTCCTGCGCCTTACAGTCATGTGACTCTGTGACTCTAATTTACCTCTCGAAAAATAGGCGACAACAATATTGTAGTCAAACCTCAAATTATGCGCGACTATTGCAAGTGCTTCCCTGTCAAACAAATTTGAATGAAGAAGTTATGGAGGACTAAACGTCCAGCCTCAAATTTTCAACAGGAATTGAGGGAAAACTCGATTTTAGTTGTTCAAGACATTATTTAGACATAATACGTGTCGTGAGAAATGGAAGGGAATTGAGCACATACCTTGTGTAGCACATGGCGCATCCTCGCACTAAGTACATATTTCCTTATTTTTCCTGTTGTAAATTTGATCTTCATTTACTACACTTCAGAGCTTCTGTTCGTCTCTATTTGAATAACATTTCGATTTCCACGAAATTCTTCTGTAACGCATCTTCTGGAAATTATGGTTTTTACCTAGAAAGGAAACCAACCTTTGTAGAAGTACATGCAATTTTATGAAGTGACAGCACATCTTCAACGTAACTTGGCGGCAACGACTCAAAGAATCCATAATCGGCGAGCGTTGCGTAGAATTTTTTCTTCGTTGGCAGCGTCGCGAGCGAGCCAAGAGAGGAAACATTCCTCGATGCGTAAAGCGTGATTTCGTGAAAGTTGCTCGTAACGTAACGCCTTGTTTATCCGTCTCGATACTTTTTTCTCGCCGGTATCTGCGCCCGCTCGCGTTAGCCTCTTTGCTATGCACATATACCGCCGTGCCGACAGGAGACGCCGGTCCACATTGCGTCACGAGCTGTTTTCGATTTAGGTCTGCGTACCAACCGGATCCGCAAGTGTGATCGATCCACAGAGAAGCCGCTTGCTTGCGCACGTCTCGTTTTTATATTCCGACCAGCGGCTCGCTCGCTTCGATGGAAGCGAGAGTCAATCGCCGAGCGCGGCACACCGGAAACGATCGCTTCGATTCGATTTCCTCCGGTGGACAATGAGAGAGTTGACGCTTCCACACCGTCCCCAACCTTTCCCAAAGGAGAATCCGTTACGCGCTCGTAGTTTCTTCAGAAGCTGAAGCTATCTATCTGGAACGTACCCCGAGCGATCGTTTAAATTTTACGCGCCGTTAACGCGTACCGCGTAGCTTATATCGGATTTTGACAGCTCGTGCACGCTCGGCCGCGAATCGCTTTGTGAGAGAATTTTGCGTACCAAGCCAGCTCCGTTTGCATGCAGAGAGGCCGCGGACAAGTGCAGATTTGACGCTTTGCAAGCGCCAGAGTCGAGCCGACGGCCCGGAAGGCGCGAGGAAAAATTCTCGTCGTCCGATAGGAAATTGAATGAGCGAATGGCTGGCGAGAGAAAGTGGCAAGAGAGCAAAGCCGTAGTATACAGTCCGAGTGTACGCGTGTATACTGGGCCGAAACGACTTCGTACGGTATCGTATGGTGTGCGCGGGTATGATACTTCGATGCCGCGAGGATACATCGTTGCGGATAATTACATGAGAGTTTTCAAAGTTGTATAGTGCGCGGTTTTTGCGCCCCGAGCGCCTCGTATTACTCCCTAAGGCGATGATATGCGCGCTGAATTATTTATCGGTATAAATACATCCTGAGCGGGCGCGGGCACGCGATTTGCATAAGAAGCGTGTTTATGAGCGCTGCCTCATTTCCTCGCGGGCACTAATTTCGCCAGCGAGACACTTCATTTGCCGAGTGTAATTTACTTTTACTTTTCGCGCGCTGCACGAGCTGGCCCGACAAATGTTTAAAGACACATTATTAGCACGTCCGCGCGCATTTCCGATGCGGAGAAGAAAATATATTGTCTTACCCATATTCTGACTGACTGGCTGACTCGCGATGAGTTATTATTTACATGAATAATATAGTAACGCGGCTATATATTGCATAATTGTTTGCATACGCAGTCTGCTCTGCTTAAGGTGACTGGAGTATGCATGGACTGTATTGATCAGTCATTTGTGAATGAACGCTTCAGGAAACAGGAAACTAATTTGAATTTGCGCAAGAGATTGAATAAAATCACGGCTCAACATTGCTCATTGGCATGCAGAATATAGCTCATGCGGATATAAGGAGTGTACTTGGTCTTGAGGTCAGTAACTTTTCTAAATTGCTATAGCTAGGTCTCTAGCCTAGGGAGTACAGTGACTCCAAGTATAGATTCATCGTTCTTGACAGAACTTTCATGAGCATACCAAATAAAATATTGCTCATAAAACAGTTTTCAGACTTAGCTAGCGATTATCATCAATTAATTCGACAAAACTGTCGGACTTCATGCGAGGAAACACCTATTGTATGATTGGATCATAAGTGCATCCAATTGCAAGTGCGGAATCGGATTGAAATCGAATCAAAATTCCATTAGCTAAATTTGCACGTTTGCGAATCTACTTTCGCACAACGAAATAGTCTGGAATTACATACACGTACTGTTTACTGGGTTCCTCAAACGCACGGTATCCATGTGGACACACTATGAATTTCTCAGGTGCCGACGCATGAGAGGTGATCTCAAGCACAGAATCGTGTTTAAGAACAGTAAAGCTTCCGTAGGGGCAAGAACCAGCAATGATACGCATGACGAGCTTGCGTAGGCGAGTGACTACTCATTCAAGAGCGTGACCA
Source organism: Eretmocerus eremicus (assembly GCA_030522705.1). Taxonomy (NCBI): domain Eukaryota; kingdom Metazoa; phylum Arthropoda; class Insecta; order Hymenoptera; family Aphelinidae; genus Eretmocerus; species Eretmocerus eremicus. The sequence continues at coordinate 7,629 of JAPYYZ010000008.1, read as the reverse complement.
TGGCGCACGCTTTTCCGCACCGTACCCACAATAGTCCGTCCGCAAAAGAGCGTAAAAATGCCGTCGAGGCGTCGCCAAGCGATTCCGCGACGACCGTCGCAGCGCGGTAAATTTAAAAAAGTCCCACGTGCCCGAGCGGCTCCCGGTGTCAATGGCTCTCTCTCTTTCTCATGCGTATGAGCGAAGAAGTGGCGATCCATCACGTGCTCGCATATGTGCAGCCTATTCTAAAATTATGCACACAGCCGATGCGTCAGGCGGAAGAAAGGCGGGTGGTGCTGCGCGAGGAACGCACCTCTGTATTAGCGCTGGCCGTTCTCGGGAAAGCGTCGCGGCGTTACAGCGAGTCGCGTTGCTTACAATCGCGCTTGTGAATTGTGTGTGTATAGCTCTCGGCCGCTCTCTCGCGGACTTTCTCCGTCGGCGCTATTTTTCCACAGACGGGCCCGCGCGAGTCGCTTCTCTCGCGCCTGCATAACACAGCGCCTCGCAGGTGAACTCTATAAGTATATTCCGAGGCGGGCGCAATTAGCGTGACCGGCAATAACGACGAGTGCACGACGAGAGCGGAGCATCGCTCGCGCGGAAGCTCCGGCCTCGAGAGATGGGGTAGGCTGATTTATGGGGCCGCCGAGCGAGGGTGATATTGGAAAACGATAGGGCATTTTCACTCGCGGTCGCGACGTTATGTCACGCCGCGTCCCTCGTCTCGATGTACTTACTTCGAAGAGCATGGACAGAGCATCTCGCTGAGCTGGCAGGTGCTCGATGGAATGAGGAACTGAAATGAGCCCTGGGTACCCGGCCTCTGGCGGGCCACGAGCTGTCTCTGAGCTCGCTATCTCTATGGAGGAAGCACCGAAAGCGAATTTGATGAACTCGCGAGAGAGGCTGCTCCCCTGGAGCCCTATTCTCTGGCAAGGCAGGCGTGTGTAAGTAGCTCGAGTCGGATATTTCTGAGCCATGCAATCATCGACTGATGAATTATCGATCCACTGTGTGACTGAGAATTGTATCTATCGCTCGAATCACCGCTGCGGAGAAAACGAGAATAATAGCGATCCGATTGTTCCAATGAGAACTCATAAATTAGACGAGACGCGCCGGTATTGAATTGTTCTTTGAGAGCTACCAGAATGTTGGGGCTCACGTAGAAAATTCTATGCGCAGTCATAAATTTCCCAGCAACAAATTCAATCGAAATTTTTAGTGGTCTAAAATCGGAGGCACGTGAATTTCGTAATTGAAAGAGTTTACACGCTCGCGATGAGAAGCGCCGCAGCTCGAATTGAAACGTAACATTGTTATCCGTCATCAATCATCCGAGATTTTTCCGCCGATAGCTCCAAACAATACGTAACGCCTCCGATAATCATAGTCGGCCGTGTGGAATAGAATTCCGAGCGGAGCTTTTCCATACAAAATTCGTTCCATAAATTTTCTCGCCACTCACGGTGAGAACCATCGAGTATAACAAAAGCTAGCCCAAGAAGCTTCGTCGGCGATCGATGCTGATGGAGGCGAATCGATCGGGTACTCGAATAATAACGCGCAGAACAGCTGCAAGAACCGATCGACGTGTGCTCTACATGAAGCGAATACTCTTATTCACTCAGCTCTCCAATGCAAAAAAAATAAGCGAGGAACTCTTGAAAACTTACATGTCTCGCAGGGGGGATTATCCAGATACTCTCGATTCATCTGTCATTCGGAATTTGATTCTCAAAAAATCGAGCTCGAGACAACAAAAACATGAATAGACTCACTCGTGTGCATGAACTCATCGAACGTTGCATCGGAATGCAAGTGGGTGAAGTTGCTTCTGTGAGGTCGTTGATAGTTACCCACAGCGAGATTCTTCGCGTGAAGTTTGTCGCCGTTACCGTGAATCCCTCATCAGTCGCTGTGTCACATTATGCAACGCATTGATTTGCGGAACGACATAAATACGTTGAGCGCCGGAGCTGTGCGCATCGAGCTTTCCCTTGTGCATTATCATTCCACCATCTTTGCAGCGACGTTTTCACCCAGTCCATTTACGCATATCCCCGATGATTAGCGACAAGATTATCCGTGTCGCTCATGTGTCAATTTACTCGAATGTCGATGGCAATTTCGTATCTGCAGTCTGATTGACAATTCCAGAACTGCTTTCGAATTTCTTCGCCGAGTTTCTTCTTCTCGAAAATCGGCAAGATCTCAATCGCCAACTGGATGGTGTTTTGCTTAATTCAACAAACGTGATTTTAGCCGATATAAAGTTGCATATTTCATCCGGCCCACTCCGCAAGATTATATGACGATCGCTTCAAAATCTCAATCCTGACCCTTTTCACTCACATCTTGCCAGAGTCAACTGGAACTTGATAACCAATTTCTCAACAATGAAGTCCAATCTAAAATCGATGAGAAGTTACTGGGATTGTGAAAAAAGCTCATCAACACCTTGGAGAGATATCTCCGTAGGCTTAATTGGGTGCTTTGAGGATCAATACTGGTGAAACTCAAGCCGTGTTCGGTTTTACAACCAGAAGTAGAAAAAATTTTCCCATATCTCCATTCGGATTGATCACTTGAGCCTACATTGGCCACATATCCAAGCCATTGCTTATCCTCTGCATGAATGTCAGTGATGAGTCTCGGAAATATTACTTCATCCATGAATTTTTTGCATCAAATTCCTCTTTCTTGTCTTCCTTTTATTGAAGAATTTTCAGTCCTTCTTTGATATTTCCGGCCTCTTGTGGCGTATTCAGTGTAAATCACCATCGCATCTTGTTACGTAAGGCTCTGAAAGTCTTGAATTTTGGAATTCGAATCCCTCTCGTGCTCGGAAGACGGTCGAAAATATCAGAAAGCTGTGCGGAAGTGTTGTGGAGAAATCGTTTGGTGTTAATGATGAACAGAGATAATGCAGTTTGTACATAAGCTCCCGGTTGTCATTTCATATCGCTTATTTTATTCTTGTGATTTACTTAGGCTGCGATACAATGAAGACCACCTGCAGGTCACTTCGTCCCCGTAAATTGAGTTACATCATATGTACCGGTATCGTACCTTTTCTTTTTTGTGTACCTTCTTGCCATATTTGGCCCCTTCTCTTGCGATCGCCAGCTCGTGGGACGAAAAATCTATATAAATGTCTATCCAACCATGAAATAAAAGACCGCATTGTGGCCTATATTGTGATCATTGTCTATTCCATTGTATGATCTATTTGTATAGCATGGACGAAATGGGACCACAGAGACTTTATTTTGAAATGGAATCAGTTCTATTCCACTGTATCGTATCGTTAGGCGGCACAAAGATGAGGAATGCAATGGATCCATTCTAAAGCCAGACTTCATATGATTCTAGACATTATTGCCATTCGCCGATTCGCAGATTTGTGTAGTCACGCAACGAGCTTGCGGCTCATTCGCAACGATAATGAGCTTGATTGATTCATCGTCGAGTTGAGTGCTCGCTTGATGGATTGATTGCCCAATTACGCGGATCTCGTGGCCGTTCTAATCTGGAGGTATCTGACGCTAAAACGTGTAAGACAGACTCGCATTAGCCCGCTCGCAACCGCTCATTTTCCTCGCCGTATCGCGGTATCGACGATGCGGAATCGTTCAATCGGCTTCTGATCCCGCCAAACCACGCAAAGAAGCACCGAGAAAAGATTCAAGGAAGCGCTCGCAGCTACAGGAGTACAGTAGATAATGCTCTCCGAGGTAGTGAGCGCACAACAACCGCCAATTCGCTCCCCCGCTGATCACGCAAGAAAGATTTCCGTTCGTAAACTCGACCATCTCCATCTTACTCTTTCTCTTTCTTCCTCCCTCATCCAGCAACATCTCAGCTGGGAGCGCGAAAAAATCGCGAGCCCGTGTGAATATGCATAGAAGCGAGAGTCGCCTTGACGCACGGGTATGCAAGAGCGGCTTATGTATCAGAGTTGAACGCACTTGCACGAGGATGATACGCCCGCGACTCACGCGAGTGTACCGAGTCGAGGTTGGCCGGACTGTGTACCGCGCATGGGATAGAGTCGCGCGGCGTGCGTGCGCTAATGAGCCCTTGACGCCGAGAGCCGCTGCGTCGCCCACTGCTCTGTGTGCGCCTAGGCTGGTGAATCCGCGAGCGCGAGTTGAGTCTCTTGTGTGCAAATTGCGAGCGTTGCGCAATGCCGTCCGTCGCGCCGCGCCGTGACAGGCACTCGACAATCGGACGCCGACGCGACAAGGCGCGAGATGCATCGCTCGCGACGACAAGAGGGATGAGAAAGAGCTCTGGGTGAATCTTGAACTCCGGGCAGCTCCGTGAGATAGTTCCGTTGAAGCGTCCGCGGCATTGGCTGGCCCGATCCGTTCTGAACGGATGATTTTCTCCAATTCCTGTTTCTGGAATGCGAGGCTAGGGTTTGTGATGACGCACTATTCGACCCTTCGTTTTGACCAAAAGTTACAAGAGAATCCAAAGCGAGTAAGATTTTTACCAGTGTGCCGGCTGATTGTGGAGAAGTTTGCTGTTATTCCTTCATCGCGTTCATGGCCGGAATTCAAATCACTCGGATGTAGCCTCACGAATGATGTGGAGAAGATCCATTCGTGAGGAAAAAGCCAGTCATTGCACTGGACCATTTCTTCTCAATGCATCAGATTTAATCTTTTTAAAGACGTTTGACTTCATATCCATGATGGTTCAAGTATTCTCAACCAGCCCGAATCAGAGCTGATTGTTCCTGTTCAGATCCCTGCATTGCAGGCAACATGGTCAATAATACTATTGGAAGAAAATCTGTATTTTGTTCAGACATGATTCATGATCATGAAAACTTTTCAAGAGGCAAAGTTGGTTTCCTTACGATAAGAGAGCTACTCCCTCGTAGGGTTCCTGAACTCTGTAACGATACTCATTATGGCGACCCCTCTGACCATCCGCATCCATCCAGGTCCATCTGTCAATTTCACTCTGTGAGCCATGCAGTACACGCTCTTCTAGCTGCACCTGCAAGTCTATGCAAGCAACTCGTGTTGATCTTATCTATCATGGGCGCTGCGAGCTGCACCGAAAAAACAGACAAAATGAAGAGTGCCACATAATTTTCCAATTTTGATGAGAGTCCAGACAAAACGTCAGAGTATATCACAGATGATGACCATTTCCAGCATCTGGTTTTCTCTACTCGCTCGACAAGTAGATGCCAGCCCCGATACCGAACTCGCTGTGGCACGATGAACACGTCCTCGACGCTTTACATCTGAAGCCCTTTGCGAGTAATTGGTCGGGCGAGAATTTTTCTTCAATTAGCAAACCTTACAAGCGAGCCACCGCCGATAATTATACCTATACGTACACGTGTCGATTAATATTAAAGTGTGCTCGCTCTGGACGTAAATTTTCGCTGCCCGCTTATATAGCTCATGAATAATAACGAGTCGTCGAGCTTCCCCGGGGGTCTCTCCATCAAATCAATGCGCCCAGATTAACATCGCCCTGAGCAGGCGCTCACTCCACTCGGGGTACAAAGAACTTGGGCATCTTACACAAAGTTGGAGCGATGTGGGAGCAGCTGATCATCGCGCGACATCATTGCGAATGCAGCCATCATCGCCCCGTGTAATGGCTCATTGCGTTGATTATTCCTTCAACTTTCACGCCGCAAGTCGCGAAGACTTCGTTTGCTACGTACCGATATCGGCTGCAGGAGAACGCCGCAACTTTCGCCCGCGAATTCCCGAGCTCGAGCTGCCTACGACCATAATAGTGCGGTTGAGCGTGAAATCGCGTCAAAGCGAAATATTTCTAATCATCGAGGACCGTCATCTTTTCTTACGACAAAATTCCTCGAACTACAGCCGGGGAAGGGGGTGATAACTTGTGGCGAAAACGAAATGTCAAAACTCGGGTCACCCAGGTAAACCCCATCCATGCTATTTCTGAATTTTCAAAGAAAAATTCATACTCTGTACGATTGCAAACATATCGTTGAGAGTGGTCAATCATAAACGGATTTCGACGTTTGTTCAATAGGCTCTTCTTCCGCGACCCTCTGATGAATAAAGAGGATCCGATTTTTGAATACGCATATAATCTATGGAGTTACAAATGATTTGTTGCATTCGTCATAAATACCGCTCGTCATCTACTTGAACTTTGACAGACCTTATGTCTTTGTTTTATCACTTATTTGATATTGCTTGATTTTTTTGATTACTCATTGTTCTCAGAATACAATGATAGTGTTTTGGAAGCACTTCGGATTTTGATTTTTTTCTGGCAGATGGCCACAGAGGTAGACCTGGAGATCAGAAAAATCAGAAACTTGGAACGCGGCACGTGTACCAGGTGATAGTAGCCTCACACGCGAATACCCATAACATACGTAAGACGTACACAAGTGAGCTCTATCTAGAAGGCAGATCGCCGGTCGGCGCGGAAAGTGCAAACGCGGCCAGCGGAACGGGGAGCCGGGCGCGGCGCGTGTATATGAGCCTCGCTTGAGCTGCACCGACTGCGGTAGAGCCGAGGCGGCGCCCGAAGCAAAGCGAGCCTACTTCCGGATTGCGTTACGCACGAGGAGGAAGCCATCCTCGGTATGAGCCTTGTATACCGAGCTGTCGTCTCAAGTGATGTGCACCAGACACTCTGCGTACTCTGCTCTGCCGTCGTAGCTACTTCTCCTGCACTCATCACTCGCGACACTCACTATTAACATTTTAATAATTCATCGGAGTATGTGCAGATATTCCTGCTGAAATTACGAAAACTGTGCCGAAAAATTTGCGGTCAATGAGACCTCTTGAAAACCATCGGAACTCGTTTCCAGTAATACCTTTACTCCTCTGAATGACACTACCATCCACTTTAGTTCGATATACGTGACCTTGTCTGAAGAATCTCCAAAGTTCTGCGAGATCCCAACCCGATACAGACAGCACCAATACTGGCTGGTTACGCTTGCAAGTTGTCTCAATAGTTCTTAAGATGGCCAACGACAGTGGCCTTGACAAAATGGCATGTACTAGAGAATCCTCTTGATGATGAGATCTTCCAAATCTCAGATTTATTGAAGGGAGGTAGAAACTGGAACAGTGGGGTCTTGGAAAAAACGATATTTAAGTGTAATGATTCAAAAATTCAACTGAGCTCGAAGCCAAAATCTCGACTACAGCTAAACATTCGTGTTGGGTTGGGGTTAGGTTTTTTTCTTCAAAAATTATGTGCCTGAGATGTAAGGTGTACGTTGTGAAGGCGCTATGATACTGGTATTTTGGGTGTTTATGATGGTTTGAAGCCAACATGGTAGGATCATTCTCTATCTCAAACTTCGTATAACAAGATGTTTCCAAATCTATCTG